>JAQGAE010000035.1:0-73710 GCA_034696685.1 Julus scandinavius | reverse complement strand
ACGAAATATTGTGGTATCACACGTGATGAGTTCAATGCCTAGAACAGATGGCGAAAAATCCACTTGAGCCCATCAACCCGGACGCTTGGTGTGCAATTTCCTCTTCAAGTGGCTCTCTGCGCCTGTTATCTTAATGAATTGTACCGGGAGTGAGGTCGATTTCAGGTGCCCCTTTACCAACTGGTACTATGCAACCAACGTCATTCACCCACGGATTTTTTTCCCCAAGTGCGTCTAACAAGAACAACCACATACAAATATCGGCTATGCTAGCAATGATTGCCAACATTTCAGGACAACACTCGCCATTAATTGCAGGCAATCATGCATTGCAGATATGCTTTCAATGTTGGCCCACAATTCGGGGCAACATTTTTAATATGGTTTCCATACATTTTAAACAATTGACGGATGTAAAATTCATCCTCAGGTCTTCAGATCAAGGCTAGCACAGTAGAGCCTGTCTAAATGCATCCTTTGTAAAATGAATAACCTCTCTAAAAGCATAAAATGTGCCGGTCTCGACTTGGGACCGGCACATTTTATGCTATATTAGAGAGGTTATTCATTTTACATGTGTAAAATAGTCAACAGATTCTAAGTACGAAAGGTGAAATAAGTTTAATTTAATATAGTGTGTCCTAAATTGATGCGAAAATTTGGAATAAAACTCCTCATAGTTTGTATATTCGGAATAAAAGTAGACAAAACGTTATTCAAAGGTATACAGTTTATAGACCTAGATAAAAGGCATAAAACTGACGTAAAACGCACTATATTCTTCTATTTTAGAGAATATAATATCAAAGCAACTCTTACTATCAGGTAATTGATATGTCTCTAAAAGTACAAAAGTTTGTGAAGCGTTTTATAATAGTGCGTTGACACGTTTCAACGCCGTTTTCTTACTGTATTTGCATATTATATTTATATATTTGTAAATGTTGCTATGAAACTGTTGACATTCTTTATGTAATTCGATGCTCCCATTTTCTCGATTCGCTATCTACTTTAAGGCTACTGATGCATCTATTTTTCCCCCCCGAAACATGTTTTCGCGTGAGCGCTGCATTATCACAACCAAATAAAAAATGACGCTAGGAAATAGCGTACATTGTCCACACAAAAAATGCACACGAACACGCATAAAATAAGCACACCTGAATTGCAACAACTTGGAAATACAGTAGAAAAACCATTCGTGTCTTCGTTTTTTTTAAACCCAAAACGCCGTTCAAAAACGTTGAAACTGATTCAATGCGGGGGAGCTGAAGAGAGACGAGGGAACAAAGTATGGTTGGAGATGGATAAAAAACACAATTTCAACTTCCATTGATTCATTCATGCAGCAAATAAGCCAACAATTTGCATACGAAGATATATGTTGTGAACAACAAACAAAAAATGGGAAAGTAAATATGAAGAAGAGGAGGTAGAAAAATGGAAGAAAAAAGTATCTCGTATAATGCGGTATTGCGAGCGTGAGATGTGCGGTAATGGGGTCATTTGAGCAAAACGTAATACGAAATGTATACCGTGGAGGTTAACCGGTGAAATTCCTCAAGTAGATCGACTTCCTGCAACCTTAAAAGCGTGCGAATGCATTGGTGTGAGCTTGAGTGTTCACTCGGCGAGTGCATCAGGTTAGCTTTTTTGGACGTTTTCTATCCAGAAATGTATGAGGGTGAAGATTAGGGATGAGAACCAAAGGGAAATACCCTCCCACTCGGCTCCACTGAATCAAAACGCCAACTTCATCAGACAAAACAAACAAAACAGTAGTAGCCTCAAGTATCTTATGATTTCAGAGTGGACAATCAAAGTATTACATGGAGAACTTATTCTTTCTTACTTTTATAACGTGGATGTTGTCTTTCTTTATTTTTAATGATAGCAAATAAGAGCTTTTGTCTCACAAGGCTGATGGGCAGAAAATAATAGCCGAATTTATCTACTTTTTCGTGGATTATCTGATGCTCGATTGTATAGGAAAAATTTCCTCTAATTTTTCCTTAGGCTAACATAGTCTAGAGAAAAAGTGTAAGGTTTTTTTTTATATTTCCTGAAACTCTTCCATAGCTTGAAATAGCATGCTTCGATAAAAAGCAAAACAACCAATATTTTCCCATTATAACCACAAGTTCTATATATGTATTAGTATGCTGTTCATGAAATGACTCCACTCAATAGTGAATTTCTTTGGCTGATATTGTTGGCATATGTTTTAATGAGAGAATTTTGCAAATTTCATCCTTTAAAGTTAAAGTTTAATAACGGCCTTGAAATAGCCTGAGTGGAAAAAGTAAATTCGTGCGTGTAATTGAATATAGTCACGTTTAATTACAGCGTTGATTGATTTGAAATGACCGTTACAAAGCCAATGTAAAAATAAATTTACTAGATGTATAAGGAAATAAAATTAACCCATTTGCGTCACTTGATACTTCTTGAAAATAATCGATTTCAACATGTCTGGCGATGGATATATTCAGTAGAAGTGGCACTTGTTGCACGTTTGGTTATAAGAAACTGAAACCTGTTGCAAATATCGAGCCTTCAACAACTGGCTTTATGTTGTATGGATGTATTTGCAGAAGTTACAAGATAATAGAGCTTTTGGTAAAAATTTCGACAAAATCTAGAGTATAAATTCCATTGTACGATCTTAGTTACTGAATTATCATTCATAAAAAACACTATTCATACAGAATGTACTGAAAATGTGTATCGTTTGACTAGCAGATGAATGTGTAAAAGCAACGTTGATAACCCAACCAAATATTGTAAACCTAACCCCCCATTTTCCTTTCTCCTCATCGATTATACAGTTTGCATTTTTTCTCTTTCTAGGCCATTGACGTCATAATGCCTGTCCGGTGTTTCATCTATTAGCTCACCCTGGATTGCTGGAACCCCTTGGCGAACAGATACAAATTATAAAGTAAGCGAACGCTCAATATAATATATAAATGTCCCATACTGTGGTTGTCACGTCCTGGTCATTAGAAACAAGCAGCCAGACGTGTCACCGATATGCACGTTTTTTGTGCGCCTACCCGACTCCATGCCGCATTTTTATCTATTTTCTATATCCAACCACTTCCCCCTCTTTCAGTCCTCTTCACATATCCCTAACCCCCACCACTGTCTCCTTTTAATAATATTGGAGTGGTGCCATCAAGACGCAAATGTGCTTATGGATGGGCCGAATGATTCGGTTGTGGCTCAGCTGCGATGCCTGCTTTTTATTCGAGTTTTTAGGATATTTTCTTGGACTCGTAATACTGTAACACAAATTCTGCATTCATGCATTTGCGAGCTGCGAAAATGTTTAACTCTGTATTCTCAGTAGAAAACTAATATGCAGCGCCCTCTAGTATTTAGCCACGGTTGCGTTGTGTATGCAGTTGACTGGAACATTAGGAAAGTCTGGAAATCTACTAGAATTTTTAGCACCTCGACAGAGTTGACCACCAGTTGATGCTGGAATTTCATGTCAGACTCTTTCGAAACTAGTGTGGGATTTGGTTAAGACAAGGGATAATTAAACATGCCTTGAAATATTCTGGAATTTTTTCCAACAAATATACTGGACACTGTTAGTTTACAAAATTGAAAAACACTGTCAACTCAAAAATTACGCAGCTGTTTTTTTGCTTTCTATGATGATATCATCGTCTGCTTACCTGCTGCCATTTTGAATCTGACAACTTCACAGAAGCGGTTTCTAGCTTGACAGTTATTCGAATTTATCAACAATTCGAATTTGGAATTTTAAAATGTAAACAGGAAAGAAATGTTCTAATTTCATGACAGCTTTAACGGTTCATAAGCCATAAATCACGACGAAGAGAATTTTCTACAAACCGCTTCAATCAGTTTAGTGCATTGGGATGCGTGTGAATTTTGTATGCATCCCACGAGTTTTAGATTTTCTAAAATGTCTCTAGACTGTGCAACAGCCGGTATAGGACGAGGTGTGGCAGCATTTATATTTATTGCCTCGTAAGTGTGCAATTGGCTTCCATTGCCTATTTGACGATGGATTCGGTGTTGATTTCTTCAATCAGCTAAAAGTAGGCCCGAGGGTTTTAGGCCCATCAACGTCGAAAAAAACCTTTTTTTTTTTTTTGGTGTGTTTCCCAGAATTTTTTATGCATTCAACGAAATCGGTAGCGCTTAAAACTGCCTCGATTTCGATGAATGGCCGAGCCTAATGACCCTTACCAATTGCCGAAATGGCCAATTGCATTGGCACGACTCTTACGTAGACACCGCATTTCCATTTCACCGGATTGAAATTTTCAACTGGACAGCATAAGTGCGTGGCATTTGTGTTTTGGGATGGCTAAAAGCATTATATAACACCCTGGAGGAAGGGTAAGTGGGATTGGCCACTGATGCAATTTAAACGTGTAATATAGTGTACATTAGACAGGTATACTAATACACTATTAGCAACGTCAAGTACTGTCCATTCCAAAAGTATCATTAATTTTGTAATTATTTAAAAATTAATCATTCCATCAAATGGGGCGTGGCACGAGATCTTGCATGGAAAAAGGCTTATCAGCTCTCTACCTTTGTTTGGGCACATGTTTGTGGTCGCAGGTGTGTAAAATAACCACCACTAAACATACATACACTGAACTTCACTGATGCATCTATGGTTAAGTGCAAAAAAAGTTGACCCAAACGAGTTGTCTACTCAAAAATGTATAGAATACTAGACTGTCACCTTTAATTTAATTTTAAAATTTGGGATAAATTATTTCCGGATTTCTCCATATTGTTGCTCTTCAATTATATCCAATCAATATGTGGATTGCCTAGGCTGCTGCTTTTGATAAGCAGATGGTTGGGGGATGTATTTTGGGGGTGGCAAAGACCCGCACAACTGGCAGCTTATTTATTATCTGGTTGCAGTCTACACTTAAGATAAAGCAGATGTTTCGGGCATTTTGCCATTAGCACGGTAAACCCATCAGGGGCTTTTCTCTATACCGGTATTAAATGTTTCCGTTGGATAGAAATCGTACAATTATGTAATATAATGAACAGTGCTTCACGTTTTTCTTTTATCGACGAGTGAATGCATAGCCAACCCAGTGCCATATATTTATTATACAATTGATCAAGTTGGCTCAATGTGTGTACTGGAGAAACGGGAGAATGGTAAACCAAGATTGCCTCTTGGCAGTCAATAATATTGCCATTCATTTGCAACCCATTTTTTTTTCTCCTCCCACTGAATTCATTCGATTCGGAATGTTACGCAGGACGAGAAAGTCTGATGAATTGATTATGAAGTTTGGATGGAAATAACTGAATTTATTCCAAACATTTCATCTGTTTGCGCAGCTTGTTTGTTCTTGTTTATGATATTTGTTTACATTCTGGTAGAAATACAGTTTATACAAGCGAGTATGTACAGCATGTTTATTGTACCCGAGAGGAAAATGCCAATTCGTATGACAAAGCACCAGAAAAACCAAAAATACAATGACAAAATTTCGAAAATCATCGTATACATGAGATCTTCATACTCCAACGTAGAATTATTTTCTATTTTATGCAAAAGTAGTTCGAATAGGTACAAATACATATTCCAATTAGTCCAATTAGTTACTTATGTATATATTGCTTGAATATATTATTGTTTGAAATGAAATGAATTTTTTAACAACTTTCGTCAGCTTTCGTATAACAAATTATTTACTAAATCTGACAAGTGCAGATTTTGTATATATATGCCTCCTTCAGCGTGTATTAATAACAAACATTGTGAAAATAATTCACACAATTTGCAACAAAATTTCTAAATTCTTCAATTTTAAAACTACAAAAACGGGCAAAATGTACAAATTCCTAACTATAAGTGGTAACACTGTAGTGACTGTTGTAAAGATTGGAGTTACCGATTTGATTAATTACAAATAATTTTGAACTTTATTATACTAATTTTTCAAAACAATGGAATATATTTTTGATAAATTGAGATATTTTCGAACAGTGCCACATTTAAATTCTTCAAACTGCGTGTACATTAAACTAATGTTTAAATGATCATGTAACAGGTAACCAATGCTACCTTAAACAAAGGATAATAGGAAATTAGCGAAATGTGCCAAAATCTTAGCGTTCTAAATGTAGTTTTTCCTTCGTAATGGACATCATAATTTGTGTAACGTTATGGATATAAAAAACAAACGGATCTTCAGAATTGACTCGTTAATGTTTTATTTTTTTTGTTTTTCGTCTGACCAAATTTCCGGTTCCAGTTGATTCGCTATATATTTTCATTCAAATATAATATTGTGACATTCATGAGACTGTTTGCATGCGTGTGCAGATTGCAATCTATGACTGCAAACAACGCCCATTGTAATTAAGATATAGTCTTGTAATGCACCAAGTTCCGTCCGAAATTAGTTTCTACGCGTTATGATGTATGGGGGTGCCTGTGGTTTGGAGGCTCTCATGGACCCACACAACACATACACACCTCTAAAACACCCCTTTTTTTCTCGCTTTTCCCCTCCCTAATTCATATGGCTGAGGCTGAGTCACACCCTTGGCATAAAAGTTGACCTAAAGTGGTCTTAGCGAAATTAATATCAATCTACTGCAACATGCGAATACGCTTAGGCCTGATGCATATTGAAATTAAAGTGACTGCTATTAGTTCATCATTTCGCGATACTTATCGATATTGCGATATGTCACGTGACTGTGACATCGTATTGCTTTTTTTTAAGGTGCGTTGATAATGGCATGTGTCAAAAATGATTTTTATTGATAAACATGGCAGTATTGTGGCGGAGTATAATAAGCCTCTGAGTACGCTTTACTCTCAGCCAATTTTGTATCTTTATTGCATAAAAAATGTAATTATTCTTGTCAAATCTTGGCAAGTAAATTACTTTTTCGTTTCAACGATATCAAAGATTGTGTCGATAAGTTTGATTTAAGTAAGCAAGGAACTAGCAATTTAATGGCGATCGAGTCTACTAAGAGGTCTATTAAAAGACCTTCCAAGTCTACCAAAAACCCTTCTAATCTACTAAGAGGTCTACAAAGTTGAATTCCAGTCTACTAAGAGACCTTGCAATCTACTAAAAGGTCTTCTGAGTTACCTTTCCAGCCTACTAAGAGGCTTTCATTTATAATTTCCTGAGGATTATTTCTTATTGATGTTATTTTTTCATTTTTAATTGTTCACAAACATTATCAGATAAAATCTCACTTTTCTACCATTTTAGCTCCCTCTAAAATAAAAACCGAAATTTACGAATAATGGAAAAATCCATTGGAATGTATTTGATTTAATTCTCTGTGGCTCCATTTTATTTTTTTGCTCAACGCCTAAGATTGGCATCAATTTTTGTTAACATTACACATTTCATTGTCACTTTAATTAAAAGTTAAGCACGAACAAAACCTTGAGGGGATCTTGTTTAGAAAATACTGTTTGTGACTGAGGAAAACATCCATGAACATTCGCTTAGCAGTTTTTTTTTTTTTTTTTTTTCATCGATAATTTTGTCGCAACAGTGGTTTAAGTTTTATGCCGGTTTATGGGAGGGGAATACGAAATTTTGTTCCTATGTCCAATTTACGACAGCGCAGTTTTATTTTACGAGGTTATTACGATGTGAAGGACCGGCAAAATTCGCTATGCAGGAGCGAAATTGCATTGAATCGATGTGTCAAACGATAACTCTTATAGCTCTGAATATTCGCAAACGTGGCGCTGTCTAATTTCCCCCTTACAGTATATCTCCCCATATTTCTGACTGGTCCCATACTCCTTTTTACCTTCGATTCTGTAGGTCATGTGTGCTCCATTTTTCAATCATTTCTCAATATTTCAACATCAATAGAACTTGAAAGTGCATTTGCAGCAAATGTGGACATGACAAAAAAAGCACGACTTTTTATCTTTTAAGGCTTCTATTTGCCCTCTATTTGGATTTCCCACAATTTACAACTGACATGGTAATTCATCTACATCGAATCTTTATTATAAATGTATTTTGGGAAATGTTTTCACAAAATATTGTTTGTGCTTGTATATGCTGAATTGTTATGCAAACCACTTGCTTACATAATTTATAATCTTTCAGACCACTCCAGGTCTGCCAGTTTAGTGTTTGCCCAATTTTATATAACGACATGTTGCTTAAGTTTTCAGTCAAGTTGCCAACATTCTTCCAGAGTATATGCTTCATATTAGCAAAGTATGACTTTACAATATCCAACAATAGATCTGCTCAATCAAATGGTTTAACAGTACCATGTACAGTACATATTTATATAATTCATAGAAAAACAAAATACAATGGCAGTTTTTATAAAATCTTATTTTATAGAAATAATTTTTGAGAGTAGATTCAACTTTCGATGGCACTTAATCACTCTTATGAGGGGTGAATAAATATAGCTATACAAAGCTGGTCGTATCCTTTTGAATTTCAATACAAATAACATAAAATATCGAAAAAGTAGGTATTTGAAATAGAGGCATAGGCGACGCAAAATGTGACTACAAATTGGAAGAGGAAAATCCTTTTAAAAGCGATCAAATTTGTGTCCATTGAAGCAAACTGTGGTGAAACGACGACGCTCCCTAAGTCTCTAATCGATGGTTAAAAAAAGAGGAAGAAATGGATCTTGAGCTATAGGTGACAGACACCATATTCATACGGAGTACACTTTCTATTCGGTAAAAATAACGATGGGTGATCCTTAGGAGGAGAAAAAAAAATCTTTTCTTCGGCCTTCTGAAATGTATAAAAGACTATTTAAGAGACCGTGAAAGGATTTTTAGCCTCCAGGGAAAACTTATGGCAAGCTAGGCTTTTAAACTAAAAATCTAGTAAAAAAAAAGTTATGATGTTCAGCCGACATGATATGAGAATACCGTAATAAAAAAAACTATGTGAAAAGCTATAGATACAGTATTTTTTAAAAAAAAAACTGTATTAACTAGACTATAGTTAATGCCTACAAGAGGAATGCTGCAATCTCTATACCGCTTAAGAAACGACTGAGATCTGGAAAAAAAATCCCAGAATCCAACACGAAAACACAAAAAAGGTTTATTTCATTATTTAAAAAAGCTACAAAAGAGGATTCTGCTAAAATCTTAGTTTAAGATGGAATCTCGTAGACGTGAATGTTTTGGTAAAACTAGGCTCGAAGTAAATTAAGCAAGGGTTTGAGACGCTGAGGTAGGTCATCAGCCCTTAAGGCCATACAAAGAAAGGCTTTCTATACTCTTTTACTTGAGTATCAATTAGTCTTTTACTGCCATTGGCTAATGCAAATCGCGTGCACGGAAATGTTCAATTGAGACAAACGTTAATTACTTATTCATGTGCTAAAACAGGCAGAAAAAGCGTTGCTTGAATGACACTTTAGCCACATAAGTTAAGAATAGATTGAGAAATATTTATGAAAGATATGCCTCCTGTTATATAAAAAGCAATAATCGAATTTTGGATAAATTGTGATATTTGCGTTTTAAAATCTGGCTCTGAAAAATCTTGAGCTCTCTAAGGTCTTCTTATGGCATAAATAAATCTTAGAACCTTTAAAAAATTTTACCTGCTTTTATAACAATTTATTCTATAAAAAATTGATTTATCCCTCTTACACAACTTTGTAGATTGAAGTACTGTAACTGTAAACAAACTGTTATATTATTTGAACATACATAGGTGCGAGTGTAGTTAAGAAAATTGTCATTAACTGTTAAGATGAATTCCCAAGATTAAGAATGAGGTTGGTTTTTGGCTAAGTTTGCATTAGTCAGACTAGAATCAGAACTCGTCATCCATGAAGATATGTAACAAATGTTCTATTTTATAATTTGCTTCTTCGGGATAAAGTTTGTAAGCCTTTGTAGGCTTTCACAATATGCAGCCGTTGAATACGTTTAATTCAAAGACAGGATTAAAGTCCATATTCGCCTTATGATCTCAGTGCTCCACCCAAACAAAGCAAACACTCTCTACATTTTTTTTTGTAAACAATTTTTTTTTTAAAAAAAGACAACCTAAAAGACACCTTCGTGTTTTAATACAATGCCATCGATGTTTACAACTTTCTAGAAGTCTTTCCCATTTGCATTAGGTTGAAATAGAGCAAAACTGCTTCCCATCAGCGCCGTACAACCGTAAGCACCCTTGTAACCTCCCCCCATTTACTATGGTCTTAAAATCACCCCATACATTCATTGGCATCCCTTAAAATAGCCTCGTTATTAAAGTTTGGGTTTTTTTTTCTTTATAAATATTTTAACTCAGATTATTGAGCATGATATGTATAGATTCGTACGAGGAATAAATGTTGAGAAATGTTATAGTCTACCAACAGCTGCCAATATTTCCTGTACGTTATAAGCTTTTTTGTACAGGGGGGTGGAGGATAAAAAGTCCGAGCTTTCAATGTGCTTTCCTAAAAGTATTCGGATCCATTTAAAAAATGAAGCGAAGCAGAATAAGCAGCAAAACCCAACTGCAAATATAGCAAATTGCACTTATGTTGCTTCTACTGCTGCTGCTACAGTAATATTTGCTTGAGGGTAGCAGAGGGAAAAATTGGGGAGGGGGTGGGGGTAAATGATAGGCGCTGCTAAACCAAATTCCTCAGGGAGTACTAAAAGCATGGTATTAAATAGAGGGCGCTGGAAGGCAGTAGATGATTTTCCACAAATTACTTTTAATTACACGAATGCATTATGTTAATTTTTAAGGAACACTTGTTTTATGGATCAATTTGTCTAATATTACAAAACCTGGTAAAGAGGCCAAAAAACAAATCTTTGAAACATAAATGATAAATGGGTGTACATGGATGTACATTGTACGTGTATTTGAAATGTTGTATGAATGTTCAATCTACAAATCAACATGCAATCAACTTGAGGTTCATTTATGTGGTTTTGATAGATTTCTATGATTTGTATAGCCTACTTTATGACAAGTAGTTAATGAAAATTAAAAATTTTGCCAGTTTTAAGAACAGTTTATCAGACAAGTCAATTCATAATTAATTCTGTTTTAAGTGTAATCATAAATTCATGAACCATTTATGTTTATGAACTTTTCCCCTAAGAATAGAACTGGCTTTTGTTTTAGTAACCTTATATTTAGAAAGCCCATTCACGCATGCGCCATGCCATATTTGCAAATTTGCAAAGTACTGGTTAAATAAGAAAAAGCTTTATATCACAAAACGTTTGCCATGAATTGCAAACAATTTAAGGTTGACCAATAGAATAAGCGAGAGTTTTATTACCTAATACAGTATGTCTATCGCGACACGATTGAGGCATAAATCAAGCATTTTTGTCATTGATGTTGCATTAAATCCAAAACTTTGTGGTATACACTTCATCATGTGAAATATGAAATACTGCTCCAGCCATTATTTTTATATGGCAGCCAAAATGAAATTTAATTAGCGATTATCGTTTTGCCAAAATCCACACATGCGCGCCTTTTATAACCCAGTAGTAACACCTCCAATCCGATCTAAACGTCGTTTCATCAAACTGACCGAAATGTAATTAATCGTTAAAGGAAACCAATATTAGTGAACCTCTTGCATACAACATCAAACGTTATAACAATAAAAGTGCGTAAACGATGCGAGCCAAAGTGCTTTTTCTTAGGGATTATTGCCGCATTTCGTCCCTCTTAAAGTAATTTAATTTAGACGGCCCTAGCCTAATAACGACCCGAGTCATTTTACGATGCTGGGTCCAGCTTATCCTCTCTGCCTGAAGTTCAAAGGTTGACGTACCTGGCTTAGATTGTCTTATTGCTTCGCGATGGTAGGATTCTTTTTCATTACTTTGATCTGACGATTTTGTGCCAGAATTTAGCAAAATTGTGTTTATATTCTCGAGAGATCAACGTTTTGGTGGATCACGAAAGAGCTAGATATGATATATTATTTATAAATGCGGTGTAATTAGCATATATAAAAAATGCATTAAGTATTCAAATTTTGAAAGAAGATGCATTTGTTATAAATAGCTCACACAATAATGGAAAATTTCACTATATTTATATAAAATTAATTTTGAATTAGTCAATTTTTTTTTTCAAACTTAGTCACATAACCTATAAGGTAGTTTTACAACCAGTAAGTTTGGGGAAGGTGGAAATATATCATAAAATAAAGATTTTCCTAAATTTCAAGTGAAATTAGCTGAAAATGGTTGCAAAGCACTGTCGTAGTCAAACAGATACT
The DNA here is from genome assembly GCA_034696685.1 of Julus scandinavius. Taxonomy (NCBI): domain Eukaryota; kingdom Metazoa; phylum Arthropoda; class Diplopoda; order Julida; family Julidae; genus Julus; species Julus scandinavius. The sequence goes on along the minus strand of JAQGAE010000035.1, from coordinate 61,446 downwards.
ATTTGAATTTATATAAATATAAAAGTAAATTTGAAAGTTATTATTTAACAGTGGGAAATTGAACTTAGTTTTCTGTAGTGTTTGAGTATTTCCGAATTTATGCAAACTAAACTAAAAAATACATAATGTACTCCATAGTGCACATGGACTCTTTAACTTCAACATAGTTCTCTTTCAGTCTTAATTTTCGAGCCGAGTTTTTCAATTTTAATAAGGAAATCTTGGGCATCCTCTTGACTTCCATCTCGAACAGGGCGAATTTAGACAAAGCCAAAAGCATCCATTCTCAAATATCTTAAACCGTATTACGGTGAAACTGTATATCAGCTATACGCTTGAACAGACGTTCAAGTGATCCCTGAAATCCTTAGAAACAAATGCAGGGATATGCACCATTTATTAATATTACACGTATGCCAGTGGACGTTGTACAGGCACGCTGCATAAGTAGCCGAGTAGAAAACTAAATATTTGACAAATTACTTAAGACATAATAACCCGTTGTTATCCATCTATCTCTAGCCTTTTCCTCGCAATTTTCCCTCCTGTTTTTCTAGAAACGAGTCCTCTAGTGGAACACTGAAAATCGATTTGTTTTCAAAAGAACAGATTAAAAAGGAAGCAGCAGTTACCTTTTAATATAAATCGTAATCCCGAGACGATGAGGGGGTCCTTTTTATGTATCTACATTATAGTATAACTATAAACATTGTATGCTAATATTTTTAAGTCATTTTGCAGTTTAAGAAATTGAATTTTCTACCGCCATGTTTCCTAACCATATCTTACCCACAATGCCCGATTTAATGATGCTTGCTACATGTTTTCTTATTATTCATACAAGCTGTTCCTCTTTGTCGAATTTCATGTTACAATGATAAGATGGTAGATACGAATAATAGTGAAAACCTTGTATAGCACAGCTGATTCAACAAATTTATCAATTTGAAAAAAAAATTCCCAATGAGAATAAATAATACATGTTCCTTACAGCTGTTATTTCAAACAAAAAATATTTCTTAGTTTATTTAACAAATAAAATAAAGAATTGATTCATTTTAATGTTTACATTCAATAAAAATATGTGAACGAAACATTTTTTTTAAACAATAGATATAATACCATTGAGATACTATCCTGGGGGTACACATATTGTATATTTTAAAAATAAATTCATTTGATAACCTAACTTTTGAAAGTTTTACCACGAAATTGCCAAAGATTTAAAGACAGAGATGATTCGATAATAGTAGTAGTAGTTATAATAATAATAATAAGAAGAAGAAGACTAAATTAGCAAAATAAATTAAAAAATGTTTATATTGTAAGAATAGGGAAATTAATGAGTATGCTTTCCAGCAATGCTTTAATGTATGCAGTGTTTGCCTGCTATCAGGGGCAAGCAATTGCACTCCCTTTACAATTGTTCACCCTTTACAACGTGACCATTGGGATTTAAAAGGAGAATAAGAGATTCTAAAAACTACGTTCCTTTAAAATATTTTCCTTTGTGGGTCCCAAAAATGAAAAAAAAAATTGAATATTTCACCCTCTTACAAGACGTATGGAAATAAGCACCTGCATTATTATTCACAACGAAATCCATAATACGCCCTCGTCCATTGGGGTTTTTCTTCCCTGTGATCCTCATACCGTTTCGAGTTGCATCGCATACAAATTCAGCTCTGAAATTCCACGCATTGCAATATATCGCGAGGCTGGAACTTGTCCCTCACAGGATTTCTTCGTGGAAGAAATTTTCTTAATAATGGAGCAAAATCTGATCTCTCTCACGAGTTGCATAGACTTAAAGTAGGCCTACATTCGCCAATCTTATTTCGCCCGTTGCATCGGTGATACTTGAGAACCACCATCAGAGAGATGTTGCATCCATACTCGATTACAGATTTCAATTCTTGCTATATTTTGTAAGAACTAAAAGAAATCGTGTGAGTTTTTTTTGGAACGTGTAAAAACATTGTAAATGATATTCAAATACATTTTTTGTTCATTTATGTATGAAGGAGATTGTATACAGTGCAGTAGGATATGATCTGGACACATTACATGTACAGCATATACTTAACATGGTGTATGACCACTGACGTAATAAAGTTGAATCATTGCGGTAATTAATTAGTAATACTGCATTAAAGTTTTCCTTTATCGCCATTGTATCAAAAAGTTAACACCTGTTGGTATTTTGTGTAAATCGCTTTATCTTTGAGCACGGCACATATCGTCATATTTGATATTGCAGTATAAGAGCTAGTACAATGTCAAGGAATACTTTCATATTTAAGAAAATATTTTGCAACATGTTTCTTAGATAATTCGCTGCGTATGTAGCAACATATAATACAGATTTTCTTTAAAGAAAGCACGTTTTCATTCATCATCACAAAAATACGATTGAATATACGATGCTGGATTATTGTACCGTATTCTTAATAAGTACATTACACATTGTGTGTTTATATCTTAGCTGTTTCATACTAGATGAAGCATCTGTGTTTCCTTAATGCAAAAGCGCAGGTGCGCCACGCTGCTTTATATTAATAACGTGTTTCCCGCATGTTCGTTTAACCATATGTCATGTCAAACTTTTGACCTATCCCATCCGTTTTGCACATCTAGAAATATCGTATCATGATATTTAAAGAGGCCAGTTTTTCCTCGCTAGAGGGCAGTGTCAACCGGGAAAATTCTGATCATTTGTAATACAAGTAGATAGGATGAATCAAAAGTCAGTGTAATCTCATGTTTTAAGGATTAATGAGAGTAATAATATTAAAATCTGCCTGCAAATGGTTGTTCCTATATGAATTTGTTGTGAAGCTGTCAAATAAATGGCTCTATACGGTTTCAATTTCTTTACTTCTATCTGTTTCCGCGTATAACATTAATTTTGGCCCTATGAAAGTTGGTTCTTCGAACTTTCATAAGGGAAAATTTAAAGAAGTCATCCTTGCATTTTTTAACTGCAAGTGTATAATATAAGGCTTACATTTCTCTAACCTTAAGCGGGGTGTCCACCAAGACGTACATGTACGTCTTGGTAGAGAGCCGGCTTTACATGCAATTCCACTACCAACATTTTCACCAGGGTTAATTTTGGCTACATTTTCTGAACTGTACACCTCCAACATCAGCTGAAATGATTTGTGCAGAACTAACTTTGTACGAGGTTACTTTCTTATTTTCAATTCCTTCCTTTTCCTCGCAAGAAAACACTTAACAATTCTGTTTCTCAATTTTCTCCTATTTTTGTTTTGCATTCCACCAACTTCTTTCTTTTCCTCGATTTATTCATATTCATATTTACCTCCATCCCTTGTGTGTTTGTTTCTTCCATTTCCTCGAAATCTATTAATGCTTACTTCTTCCTGTTTTCCACTTCATACTTTTTCCTCAATAATTTGATCTGTACCTTACACTTTCAAAGCCATGCTTTCCCCCCCTTGCTCTCCTCACCTACACATTTTACCCTCCCTCAAACAACCAATTTTCTCCAATTTTTCCATGCACCTCCTACTTCCTGTTTTCTCAATTTATGCAACTTTATCCCACTCTTATCTCCACATCATCAATTTACAACCACTTTTTCTTTTGTCTTCTGCCCCGCCTTATACCTGTTTCCTCAATTTGGTTTATTAGCTTTTGCCCTTCGTCCTTCCTTTTCCCTCCTTTTCTTCCTTTTTCCATTTATTACCTTTATTTCCGGACTGCAATATTTTTTCCTTTCCCTCAATATTTTCCCCAAAAAAGAAAAGGGGATTTTTCCCTTTGCTTTTTTACTTTCTTTCATCATCCTACACGCCCCCTAAACAAATTTTAACGATTGTTGACTGTTATGATTATTCCATAGGCGGTTGTCAATAAATTTCAAGTTGAACACGCCCAATGACGGTCAACAATTTCTACCCTGCCCTCTTTCCTCACCATTATGTTTCCATAGGACGTTATGTTAACCAACATTTTCCCTTTTACATATGTTCTCAATACTCACAAATTAGTAAGATTCTTTATCAATACCACATTGGTACGTATGTTTAAATATCTTTTTTTTCTAGAGCCAATTAAAAAATCTAAAATCTGTACTTTATTGTTGTAACAAATGTATAAAAGTGCAATTTTAAAATCACGTTGGGGGCTCCTTAGAGTCCATTTTGCAGATGCCATAGAAGGCCCCCTTCCCTTGTATGTCTGCTATATAGCACCGTGTAGCTAATTTAAAACCTTTTATGCTAACCACATAATCAATACGTGAAAGCCTTTTTCGTTTGCCTTGGCAATTGTATGTAACGTGTTCGCGTGCCATTGGGGTTGGACCAAAAGGAGGATGATGAGCAACACGTATAAGGAACACACACTCACACTTAGGCCTACTTAGTCTAGGGCACCACCATAAATAAGCGGGGAAGGGGGTGCCTTTTTCCCCCCCTGGCTTTATTTGAAGGGGGTCCTGGCCAGGTGCAGTGCGGTAGAAACGGGGCGGGGCAGCCTCTGCATGTGCGGTTTCCCTACGAGGAAAAATGCGTGCAAATCCTACCTGTTGGTCGCTCTATGGCTGCTGTGTGAGCGTGTGGAACATGTGGATGTGCAACAGATGATTGCAACATGTTGGGTCCAGAACTGTCTCTTCTTCTTCCTTCTTGCTCCACTTTTCTCAGCACTATTATTACTTGAATGGGCCCTCTTCGGTTGAGCATTTGGGCCATTGCCTATGGCTGTTGTAGTGCACACTTTAGCCACGGATGTCGCTCAACATCAAGCTGGATTTTTGGAGGAGCTGATGGGTGGGAGGATGGAATCAATGCGCCTTTCAGGATGCTGAAAACGTTGAATACATATCGATTATCAAACCGGTTTTCCTTTTTTTTTTCTTTGCCATTTATATGTCCTCTGAAAATTATCGATTTTTTAACTCCATGGATTCTGTCATTGGTTTAACTGATGTTATTTAAATAACGTTTGCACATATCAGTTTTTGTCCTCTTCATGGCCACTTTTATCGATTTTGTCCATAGTGGTCACGCCATGTTCTTTTTTTTTTCTCGGCTAATCCTAACCCAGTTTCCATTGGGTTAGGTGCATGTTATAAATGTAATTACATGTTAAATTCTAACCAATATCCTTCTTACAAATAATGTTTGTAATACACTTTCTATGCAGGGCACGTTGGCGTGTAGGAAGATCTACCAAAGTTGAGTTGTCGTTTTTAGAGCCAACCTGTAGTGTTGATTATCAAAAGTTGGCTTTTTAATTAGTTTTAGTTATTGTTTTAATTTCATAACAATGTATACAGTAGCAACACCTACTATAGGGAAAGAGTTAATTTCAGTTGTACATGTATCTGATAAAATGTTCGACATTGTAACATTGAAACTAAAGCAGTTGCAAATCCTAACTTGCTTTTCCACGAGCTAAATTGATCTTACAGTTAGGATTAATTGCGTTTGTAATCAAAGTAACGATCGTTGCATGCTGAATTATGTATCATATCAGGTGGCAGGTGCGTGCTGCCCTGAATAAATGAAACGAGCTACTTTGCAATACTTCCAAGGGCTAAAATGCCAACTCTAGGGGGTTGCTTTTTAAAATTAATGACTTTGCTGTTAATAATCGGTATGTTTAATCTAAGCGTTGCTAATCAACCGAGTCAAATCCAGAGTCCGCCAGAAATTCCATTTTTTGATATCGTCACTCTGGCGGCGCTTCCTGAAACTGGATATTTAAAAGGGAATGATTGTATAACGCTAATGCTAGCCGACATCCAGCAAATAGTCAGTTATTTGGAGATGTATTGATTTTGTAGAGTCAAAGTAGGGTGACTCAGAAATTTGTAAGCTAATTTTATGAATCTTCTGATGTACAGCACTTGGTTTTAGAAAGCGACCAAAATGTTCCTTCTCTGTATCATCAGAATGAGATTTGTAAATTCCTTCAGTTTGGTACTTAGTATTTAAACAGATGCTACTATTTTTTTTAAACAATCTCGATCCATATTTCATGAAAGTTTTTCAAAATTTCATGAGATTCTGATATACCGCGCTAGATTTCACAAAGCAACGAAAATGACCTCATTATATCATTAGAATGGGATTTGGCAATGCTTTTAGTTTAGGTATTTTGTATTTAAACAGTCGCTACCAATTTTCATTAGAATGAGGTTTGGTAATGCGATTAGTTTGATGCAATGAAAAATGATGTTACCATTGTTTTCTGTATCCGTAATTTTGTATATTTTGGGTATATATACTTATACACACAGACAAGAAAGAGCCAATGCCCACGTGGCAGACATATCGATATAAACTTTTCTGAACAGTAATGATACCATTTGGGTTTCGCTTTTGTAACTTGTACCTTTGGCAATTTTTATATAAATAGTCCATCCAGTTAGTGTCTCCGTGATTACGGTCAAATGGACTCCCTCTGACCCTTTCAAGGGAATTGCACCATTGAGAATAAAGTGGTCATTTGGTGCTGCTTTTCCCTTGAAATTCAGTGAAATGGTCTTCGGATGGGACTCTATAATTCACACGCAATGATCGTAGATGAGAACTTACCTGCGTTTTACTTCCCAATCGAGGTGATCGACCTCCATTAGCGATCAATGCTGAACAATAAATTGAAACAATGCGTTCGGATAGCCCATTTTAATGGCAGTTGAAGATTTCACACCGTGATTGATTGCACGCAGCGTTAACCCCAAGTGTCCTATAAATGGTGGACAAATCGTGCACCTTTTGGCATCACACTCTAATAAATATGATTTATCTCAATTTGCTTTCTACCAATTACTGCAGTATAGATGAAATTCAATTTAGAAAGGACAATGTGGATCTTTTAGCTAATTGTTAAATTATTCGTATTACTCTTAAACAATTTTAATTGGATACTTAATTGTGATATATTTTCGCAATATTGTTATACTACGTAAAGGTAGATTTCGATACATCATTCATATGCTAATTATTAACAACATGTATTACCATATACGGTATGATCAGGTTATATACTGTAAGATACCATAATTCATACGGTTCAAAGAAGCTTTAAAGATCGAGTTAAGACAAGCCTTAATGTACTAGTTTGGATATGGTCTTGTTTGGGACTGTATTTGACATGTTGTATCTGTATGCTCGCCATACAGTTTGCTTCCACAGCCCTACTGGGAAGAGCGTGTGTTCTGGACCTCACTATCAGTTTGGAACGTAGCCTTAATTTAGACAAAATTAACTTAAAAGCTAAAAGTGCCCCAAAAAACATCGTTAAAGATGTAATAATCCCACAATGCATATACTAATTATCCAAGGTATTGTCACTCATTGTATAGCCCCTGCAAGAACCCTTTATATTTCTTCTAAACAACCCATACAAGGTTAGATTTAACAAGCAAAGAGGTTCATCAAACGTCTCCAGTTCTAAGACTGTAATCGTGAAGAATGGCATTTAAATCTCTTTATAATTCAAGCCCTGTTAGGAAAAAACAGCGATCACGTAGATCATTCAACAACTAATCATGAATTCTAAGCATATCTATTACTAGACATGCTATCTTAAAGCGTAAGCAACACATTTCTACATTGTGCAATTGGCCTAGAAACGCCCATAATACTATACAGATTTGTGATAGTTTTCATCAGTTTCCAACAGTACACCATAACTAGGATTGAGAGTAAGGTTTATATATATATATATATTGTACAGGAATCCAATTTTGGACGTCACTCGAAAGAAATAAAATCTTGAGTGCGCATATTTATAACTTTGACAAACATGAGCATGTCCATTGTACACTATTTGGTGCATATTCATCCTATGCAAGTTCGGTTTTAATTTACACAAGTAACAGCTAAAGTACTTAATGATTTTGATTATATAATTTCTATTAAAATTATGAGGTAACAGCATAGTGCCACTCATGAATTTAATAATCCTATTTCACGATTATTTTTCATATTAAAAATGCAGATTTCTTCTAGTTTTAAATTTCAATTAGTTTTCCAAAAATACCAGTCTGAAAGACCATTCAATTTCAATTAATTTTCCAAAAATACCATGATGAAGGACCATTCAATTTCATAGCGGAATACCATTATGCAATTGCATAAAAGGCATTTGTACTGGAGTGTTTGAAGTATGAAATGACCATTCCCAAATTGTAATCGTCGATTGCATTCATTTAACATAGTTCAAAACGCCTCCTTGCTATTTTATTTTTAATTTTTGGTAGTCTCATTGCAATTGGTGCCTTTGAATTCTTAGAAGAATTATTCGATTGGAGGAATTTAGAAAAGTGAAAATGTTTGGTATCCTAGAGAACATCTGTTTTACTACCGAGTGTCTTTTTTGTTATTTTTTTTAATGAATATTTAATGAATGCTAATGAGAATCTTATCTTCCAAACAGAGATTAGTTATTTTGCTATTATTTTGTAAACAATTGAATCTCTTGGGCCCTGTAATGATTGCTGGGTGGGCGCAATGGGATGATATATGTGGGAGGGGAACCCGTGCTTGTATATAACGGAAGGTTTAACGGATATCTGAGCAGAAAGACGAAAGTGAGAGTATTGTTTACACGTAAAAGCATCCTCTTCAAGTAGCCAATTTTCACAGTTGAAGTTATACTCAGTTTTGATTATATTTTATCAATACTGTAAACTTTTGAAACTGAGTAATATTGGTAATCTGTAACAGAGCTGTAGAGAAGTATTATCATCAAATTTTTATCAAATACGGAGTTTTATTTTTAAAAAAAGGTAAGTTTGAGACCATTTGCTTTTTCAATTCTATAAATTTTGATGTGATTGAAATATTTTATTGGAAATACAAAAGCTTTTTCATGCAAATGTTTTTAAAAGTTAAAATAATTCGAATCTTGTGGAGGTTTAAAACGCATAAATAACATTGTTAAACTTGCTATAGAGCACAAATTAGTAATTCTTAAATCATATCAGGGAGATGGTAACATTTTATTACTTTGTTCATATTACAATACTATCTTTGTCAATATGTCAATATTATCTTTCTAAATTAAATGCAGCAATGAATTCATTTTCTTCTATCAAGTGGATGTTGTTAATTAGCATAATGATAGCTTTGAATGCTTTTCTTGTAAATTCAGGTGAGTAAAATTAGTTTTTCATATGCAAGTTAGCTTTTTCCCTCAAGGGACTCTTTGAATGTTTGCCTTTATTTTTTGCCTACTATTTTATGCACAATTGTGGTGGAAATTTTGTAAGGTTCATTCCGTTTTAATTGGAAATATGATTAGGCAGGAAAAATTATTATACATTTTCTTAGATCCAGTAGTTTGATTTCCATCTATTTTAGCCCGCTGAACATTTGTTTTTCATTGAACAGATCCAATTACCTTACCCATAGCTTATAAAGATTACAAACACTCTCCTGTTAAGCGAAATAGTAAGTAACGGAATGCATTAACCATATAATAATTTTTGTAGTACATTAATAGATTTATTGACCTAAAACTAAGTTGGGTTATTAAATAATGAATGCATTCAAACTATTTTTGATAGCATGGTGGAGCAAGAAATCATTACCTGAAGATTTAAACTTTGGTAATTTTTATTTCCAAGTTTGTTATATTATGAACTATTTTTCGCTTATGTTTATAAAGTATTTTAAGCCTATTTACCTGTATTAACAGATAATGCAGTTTCTACTAGTATTTGCCCTGAGGTCAGCGGTAGTGAAGGTTCGTACTTCAATTTTTAAAAAGTATATTTAAAAAGTTACTTTATAGGACCTAGTTTTTAATGATCGACCACTTATTGGATAAAATGGTGATTTTATCGTTACTTTATGCTGTTCCAACTGAGATTTTCTTATATCCAGAACATTTTTCACAGAATGTTACATGGATACTTGTGTGACGTCAATTGTCAATTGCATCCGAATGATGACTGAACTTGGTACTAGTGGACTCCATTGCAAATTGAAACACCGGGACTGTGTCACTGGATGTTGCCAGGACTCCAAGGAATTGCTGGCTTTGGCTAGTGACATGGAATAGTCAGAAGCAATAAAGTATACCTTATAAAATTGGTGGTGCAATTTATTTCATGTTGTTCCTTCAGTGCTTTTAAGACATTTTCAAGCCATCATATTTAGTTTAAAAATAGCATGTGAAATATGCGACCAATAACTTCACTATTGTTATCTGTCCCATAAAACATAATGCTGCTCTCGAGAGAATAGCGTATTATGTTATCAAATTTAACATTATGTATTTGTTGATTTATTTAATTGCTTGTTCAAATTATGATTAATAAAACAAGTATATATTCGTAATTTCAGTGTCTGTCATTAATTTCTGGTAGTATCGTTTTATAACGTTCACAAACTTAAGTTTGAAATACCTAATTTGAATTTTATTTGCGTTACATCGAATAATCACATTATTGGTTAATTTTGAAATCAAATACTAAGCATTTCTTGGACTACTTTCAAAGCAGATGGACTCAATTCGTCTTTTACTTTCATGAAGCTCTCTTTTGCTAATTGCTGGAGATGTCGTTTTTCAGAAAGCATCAATTCTCCATAAAGATACACACCCATGCCCTAAAAATAAAAATGAGAAATTTCACTATGTTTAGATTAGATTTATCATAAATGCAAGATGAAATACAATAAACGAATACCTGATCGTTAAAAAGAAAATACTTTACTGCTGGTAAACCATGATGGTGAACGTTTTTTATAACCAGTTCACACCATCTATGTCGAATCTACAGGTATTTCAAAGACACGTTAGTCATGCAAGAAACCATTCTGACTAGTAACTAGTAGTATGTGTAAATATCTGTTATATATTTTCTATGTTGTTTAGTAGACAGAATATCTCAAAAGATCTAAGTGTGAATATTTCGTTAGTTTCCAAACTTTTCTGATATCTGAATTTCTGATCACATCTGATCTGAAAACTTTATCTTTAATCAAAACTTTATTTATTTACTGTATACGTCAGTCTATATAATATGTTAAAACTGGTAAAAGAAACATTTAAGTAAGACTTACGTTGGCGTTTTTACTCTCAAGTTTATAAAAATCACTGAGGGACTGTAAAGTCCTGGAATAAAGTCGCGCTTCCTCAAGCAAAAGTTCTAACAACAAGACAGTCTGTTCCGCATTTAACTACAAAATATGCAATAATAAACACAAATATAAATAATATATACATATTTAAACTGTTTGCACGGTTTTCATGTTACTTACGTCTACTAATTCTGAAAAATCATTTTTCACCTTCTTCACCACTTTTTTTGATCTGGATTGACTCTTGTTAAAGTTATTCCACCATACTGACTACAGAATAAATTCAAAACTATTTTCCAAATCTACTTTCATTTAATATGCATACATAAATGAATCTTAAGGCTTTATTAACATATTTATAACAAATACCCAAGGGGCAAACCTGTGTTATTATTTTATCGTACAGAGGGTTCGTTGGTGATGGTGTGTAGTCTGCGTGGATCTAAAGAAAATTTCCTTAAACAATTTATTCAAGGAGCAAAAGCCTAGAATGGCATTTTGGGTTTATTTTAAATTGAACAAAATACAAAAATACCTTAGGCAAACCTGGCGAGTTCAACCATTGTTCTTGTAAAGTTTCAACGTTGAAATTTTCAGATCTGTCGTATAGAAAAACTATAAATAATTATCTCATTTAAATATAATTTAGACTGTGTTCTTTCTATCTAAAATTCTTACCTTGCAACGGGAAAATGATTAAAAAATATATTTAAAATTTCCTGCAAATAAAAACCAGGCAAATCAAGTAACACATTTGACTACGTTCTAACATTTAATCATACAATAAATAGGTACCTGAGAATAGACTAACTCCCCGTGATAACTCTTGATGTATGCCTTTAATACTTCATTAAACTCTGATTGTCCAACCAAATCGCTCAGTTGTTTAAGTAAAAAGTATCCCTTTAAATTAAAATTAAAAATGTAGTGAATTCGATTAATATCATATCGAAATATCCACAAAGTTTGGATTTACCTTCAAATAGTGTACTTGCATAAAACTTTTCTCCGCATTCATTCCGTATTTTACAGTAGAGATTATAGTAGAATTCTCGACATCATCTTGATTGAGTCTGCAGTTAAATAACCTACATTTGGCACTCAAGGTTCTATATTTGATATTTTTTTTATCTATTATAAGTATTAATAGCTTTATTATTATCGTTATTATTGCACTTGATGCGGTCTGCGCTGCTCACTTTTGCTGTGTAGTAAATAACTTGTACATTTCTGCGAAATGTTATTTATTTACTTGATTTAAGATCATATCATTACTTCATTCATTCTATATAGCAATCGTTTTCTGCATTTTAGGTTTAATCGAATTCTTCAATTTGGAAACATGGTTTGAGTTCTAATCAATATATTTGTTAGCTTGTTTATCGTGATTTTATCATTATTTAATGATGAATCGGATCGTTAATTATGATTACATCGATCAATTACGATCATCAGTGCATCTAATGGTACAAGTCTGTTATAATCTCTATATGGGAAACTGGAGATATTTAATCATATATAAAAATATTTAATTTGATGCTATATGAAGAAAATTACTCTTTTCTTGTGTGCTCAAACGTACTTTTTCATTCATCAGTTGACAAACTGACAAAAAGGCAGTTCAGAAAGTTGTTCTTTTTATATATAGACATTAGTGACCTTAGATTTAACGTCTGTGTATCATGATTTATGGAACAGCTAACTGACATAATGCCATCGAAATTTTTTATTACTATTTACGCTGTTTTTACTTTTCTTGAGAGTTTTAGAAAGATTTTATAATGGTTATTTCCAACCTCAAAGTCTGTAATTCTTCTGATGTAACTTCCAACTCCGAAACCAAAGTCCTGTAGCGTAGATAAGTACGTAACTCTGACCAATGTCTAGTCACTTCTTGGGTCCACTGCGTAAATAAACCCATAAAAAAGCGAGAGCATGACCAACGAGGACTCAAAACTATGAAAGCACAAAAAAAATTGAATATTTGTTAATGGACAGTATATTAATTACATTCATTGCTCTTGCGTGAATCAAGTCCTCCATGTACGTTGCAAATCCTTCGCTCAGCCATTCTTCTGTCCAATCCAGAGCCCCAATGAGGAGTCCGAACCATGCATGGGACACTTCATGAGCTAGATGAACACACATACTTCCGTCTCCGGCCAAGATGCTTTGCGAGATGAATGTTACGTTTGGACTTAATGTTTGTAAAAATGGAAATATAAATCACATTTATTTAAAGTATTTAATTAATCCTCATTAGAATAAGCTCCACAGAAATCAGATGGCGCTACCGTACAACTTTACTTTTTGCAAAATGACTATGGGTGGTACCTTCATGTAACATTTCATATCTATCATATCATATATATATTTGTCTTTAACCATTGCAAAAGCACCAGCAAGAAAAATGTAGACTTTAAAAAAGTAATTATTGTATTCCTCCATTCTGTAGTAATTGGAATAAAGTGTGCTTTTTGTATTTGTCCATAGTTTATATACACGCTTCTGTGTATTCAGGACCTTAAGTAACCAACATAAATGAAGTTGTTTGCAATATGGTGAAATATCCAAAAATATGTGGACTGTTGTGAAGAAGCCAAACAGGTGTTCACCAGCACCTCACTAATAAGGCAAAATTGTATTTGATGAATACTTTCAATGTCAGTACCAATAATTTTGTTGCCCCTAAATACATAAATGCATCTTGAGTAAATAAGAGCAAATTACAGTATATGTTATTAATTTAATGACTGCTCTTGAGGAAAATACAATTGAACTCGATGTATGTTGTATTAGAGAAACAGCTATGGTGTTAATGCGTTTAAGAAAACTGGCAATGCTCATGCGTAGCGTACAATATCGGTCAGTGAACGAAATTAAGTCCTTGAAAACTGGTCAATTTCATTGGTAATATACCGAAAAATAAATAAATCGACCATCATTAACTTAGTTTGCCTTATGGTACTTAATATACCTCCAATTATTCGTACGAACAATTAATAACAAAAGCTGAGCAGGCGATTATTTATGATGATGATTATTATATAATTGCTCTAAATGAGTGTAAAATTTGTTATTATTTATTTGACGTATTTTATTTGCTTTAGTCGGAAAATTATATTGTTTTGCATTTCAATTTATTGCAAATAAAAGCCCATTCGTTTTGGTAAATATCTACAAATTTCATGTCAAGAATGGAAGATTAACTAAGTGCTTAATTAGGGTCTTTATTGGAGCCTGAATACACAGAAACGTGTATATAAACGTTGGACAGTTAAAGAATATGTATTCTAAATTCAACAGTCTTCTCATCTGTTCTACGCATTGAATTTTCTGCTCTTATCCAGTCATGTCTTTCAAGCTGTTTATTTGCCTTAGCATTTTGTTGGTGGTTATGTCTGAGATACACTGCGGTATTGGTGAGCTTTTTACAAGTATTATTGCTTTGCATTACACTTGTAGTATAGTGGAGATCTCAATTCTTATATCGAAAATAAATTCAAGCTGATACGTAAATAATTCATGTAACTCGACTATGAAAGCGAGACCTATCTTCGTTTCTATTTTCAATCATTTTCTCACCTTGACATTTTTTTAGACCTCTAAAATTGTAGGATATCGCGATTTATTAATTTGTTGACCTGTTTTATTTAAAGTAGGCGATTTGGATAATGAGGGGCAACTAGAAACAAGATCGGGTATGTACCTGGTGCTCATGTTCAGTATTTTGTAAATAACTTTGTAAGAATGGAATGCAACAGCGAACTTATAAATTGCAAACAAAGTATAAATCATGTTTAGTTTAAAGAAGATACAAATAAAACCTGTTATAAAAATGAACGCAATGTTGGAAACATTCATAAAACAGGTGAAAACAGTATACGTATGGTACTCGTATCATCAACGTATTTCTTGACTTAAAGACCATCATTCAACCTATATATATTTCAAAATACATTGTTGTGGACAATATACGATATCTCTTACAAAGTACTCGTATTTAAACTAGTTATTTAACTCGTAATCAATTATCCATTTTTTCAATAAATAATAGATCCGAAACCGTGCAAGCTTCTTGATGTAGTCGTTCCATTGACCGAGTGCAAAGTTCATTGCGAAGTCCTCTCGGGTACCCTGGCGACGTGCCCTACTGGTTTGCAGTGCTGTGTACTTGGCTAGAAAACAGAGGGTTCACCTGCCTCTAAACGCGCATTTTTCGTGTTCATTTCAGTGGACATTTGTTTTGTAAATGGAAGATACCGAGCATAAATATATGCGCTTGATTATGTAAAACAAAACTTAAGTATTGATATAATATAAAGTCAATATGAAATATTGAATGCATTTAAAGTTGTCATTATTACATCTTGTATAGTCTTAATGTGGTTTCATCGTGTGTTCTGATGTAAAGGGCGCTGTTTATATTGAAAAATGTGACGGATGCAAAACCAAAAAAACTGTTAATGGCGGCCATACTTAACTGTTGCATTCAAGGATGTATGGATGTATTTGTTGTTGTGTAAGGTGTGATTAGTATTTCCATCTTGCTGTCTTACTGTAAGCATAGGCTATTCTCTCAGACTATGTGTAGTGGCGCCATCTGTGTCATGCGAAGTCTTAAAGTTTGACTAACTAATGTTGTTTCTCACCTGGCCATTCCCAAACTGTCAAAACAGCGTGGCATTATTATCAAGTCCAAGCGCTTGAAGGGATAAGGGCCGAGAAGTTCAGTCGCTGCTTTCAAATACTGTGGCAAACACGAACCCATTTCCTTATTTGAAAACCGAGAATAGGATTAACTTAACTAATCAAGCACAAAAGCTTGAAAACCTTATATAAAAAGGGGGTCTTGCCCCTGTATTTTATAGAAAATACATTTAAATAATGGTAACTTTTGGTAGTAGTACGAAATGACATTTTTATTTGAACAATGGATTTCAAGTAAAGGACGCACTTGATTAGCTTTATCCAGTAGGGTGGAAGGAGCTACAATTCGAACGATGACTTGATCCCATGGCACTCCATCCCTTTGATAGCAATATCCCTGACTATCGTTTTTGTCCATTATGGTCATGTTTTCTCTTAGCGGCACGTTAGGTTTACTCTGAACATCACTTATTTGCCAATAACCAATTGCTATGGCGAGAGTGGACATGGGCATTTTCATCCTCGTGTAAAAGTAACGAGTTGACTGTTCATCTGTGTGAGAAATTAGCATTATATCAGTATATACTTTTATAACTTTTTACAAGTCGACAATCATTGTTAAATAAATAACAACACTAACTACAGCAACTTTATGTCGGATAATTTAATGCGTTTGAGAGCCTGGTAATAGATAAAATTCAAGAAAATCAGTTGAATTCACATCCCCCGAAATTAGCGTTTCCGGCTGGAGCTGCTAGCCTCTCACGTGAAGGATGGAGGCTGATTTTCAAAGTTTTTGTTCCTACATCTTCTATGTGATTAAATCGCTTCGGAACGCATTGATTCTATTGAATTGCGTTGATTTGGCAGTGAATTGAGTTCTCAAATATCCCTTATTGCTCACCCGTGATTGATTCTGGCGATTTGATCAATCGAGATTGCTCGTCTCCACTCATGATGACAGTAGCACGGCATGGAGCGCTTATGAAAGCCTGCCACGTTGCCATGGCAATGGGTGGTTCTTGACATGGCAGAAAAGCACGATTGTTAATCCAAGCCCCACGGGTAAAACAGCATTCCCTGTATGAATCCAACATTTAAAGTTCAAACATTTAGGCATCGTTCTAGCAAGAATATTATAATATGACTTTTCCTTCAGGTGACTTTGGTCATGCATCAAGTTGTCTTTCAACAATCTTCTTGCAGATTGAACAAGGCTTTAAAATTGCCTTAGCACACCATAGGTTTTTTATATCACAATATATTCGTTTCCTCAACGAATTAAGAAAAAATCAGGTTTAGAATATGAAAGTTTCGCCTACGTTGTAGGAACAATTTTAAATAGGTTCCCAAATCCGCCTGTTTTTGACCGAAGATCATTACAGATAGCATACATATTTCTGCGTAGGCACTGTTGTTCAAGTTAAATTAGACTTGGAGGGATATAGAAATAATAAGCAACATATTGATAATATGGCTGTATAGAAAGGATCTTGTAAAATTATCATGAGCAGAAAAACATCATAGCCAAACAACCCTCTGTATATGCACATAGTATTATTGCAAATTATTTGCAATGTTAAGCGCATTTCGTGGTTTGTTGTCTAACTATTCAAAACGTATTTTAAAGTTGACATGAGGGGGTGTCAAATTTTATCTCCCACGTCATTTGAATTGAAAACGTTGAAGCAACTCTCGGTCCTGCTCCTAATTCTTTTTGGAAATGCTTTTGAGCTACGTAAATGAGGCCCTCAAATCACAAGAAATGGTCATTGTAATTGTAAAGGCGTAGGTTATCACAAACTAATATTAAACCAAACAAGTTTTATTTTATTATCAGGTTGTGACGAATCTTTGAAACTGATCAAAAACTAGTAATAAACTGATAGTTTTGAAATAAATATTGCTAGTTTAATTATTACCAGTCTTTCAAGTAAGTTTGGGGCAGGGGAAGCTATAAAGTTGGAAAATGCTAAATCAAAATGAAATTCAATGAATAAAACATGTTTGGGATCATGAGGAAATTAAAAAATGTGTGTATTCCATGCTAGTGATAAACAAAAAAAATATGCAGACTCGTTTACTGAATTTGAAAACGCTTACAGAATTAAGTCATGCTACGTACCTGTCATCTTGATCCTTAACCCAGGTTATGGATTCTCCTTGAGGAGTTGTCTGATAACTTATACAAACAAGGCGAGGGAACCGGTGAGGCGAATATATCCCGTCTTTCCAGAATTTCAGGCACCATTGTTCTACTTTGAAATGTAGACAATTTCTTTGCAATTTATCCAAATGTAAAGCATTTTCGGCGGTCCATTCTGCAAAGTCAGATCCGATCACCTGGGTGTGATCCGAAACACCATCAACACTGCCATCCAAAACAATTTCATCCACTTTATTCACAATTATGTCTCTGCTATCTAGCATAACGTCGAATTCGTTATTTCCTTGTTCAACGTCTATGCTGGAAGGATTAGCGTTTAAAAACACGTAAACTCGTCCCTTAAATATCTTTTCTTCAAAGATACATTTTAGAAAGAGCACGTAGTGATCCACCAATATTTGTTCCGTGTTGGACATTAAAGGCAAATCGTCGTTGTCGTTTGTTTTTTCGGCCATGATTGACTCGCTATACATGTTCAAACATGTTTTACAATTTTCCCGCCATAAGTATTAACATACCAATTGGAGGGTTGGCCATCATCAACTCAATATATTGTAGTTCTCCTAAGCACAGGACCAAATGTGCGGTTTGTAAAGAACTTGTCTATGAGAAATGAATTGTGGGTTAACTACACCAAGCGGGAAATCCAAATTTTATGCCATAAAAACACTGGTTCGACACCATTTGTGTATTTTAAAATAGAACGTCTTAAGTTCATGTGAGAAATGGATCCCATTGGTGTTAACTGCCAAATAATTGATTGCACTCATTCGTTGTACTTAGTAAAGTGTCCAGTAAATTTGCTACAAAAAATTCAAGCATATTTTAATTATTTCAGGGGTCTTCCAGTTTTAATTTAAATTTTCAAATACCCTCCCACGACTAATTACCCAAACATTTCTCTACAACATTGAAAAAAAAGTTTGTTGTTTTTTACATAAAAGCTTTTCAATTAACGTAAATTCCATAATAAATTGGTGTTAATCCATGGAGATAAAAATTCAAGCATATTTCAAGACTATCGCACTACCTAATTTTAGAAAAATGGAACCTCATTGCAGGTGAAAAAATGAATACAGTACAAAAAATATTTATTGCCATTCTTAGAATACTTACAACATGCAATTAGTAAAAAAAAAAACGTCAAACAATTTGAATCTTGTAAAATCACAACCTCGAAGCACAGTTCTCAACACCATGATTTAAAATTTCCTTAGGCACCTCTCAACCTTAATATCTGTAAATCTATAGTTACACGTAAACTTAAAATATTATGCATTTGGATGATTTTATATATTATGTATTATTAACACGGATAGTAATCTCACTGAGAATTAAGTGAATGCATTCCAGCCAGTAAATTCCAAAGGCGTTATGATCAATAATCTTATAGTTCTTATAACACGTTAATTCCGATTTCTGTTTCGCAGTGTGAATGCAAGCTTGTTTGGAAGCATCATACACTGTGATTAAAACCATTTTATACCCGAGCAAAACATCTGAATATGTAATGCTAATATTTACATGTATGTGAACTTGCGAACACCTCCGAATACAAAGTATTAATTAACCCGCTGCGCCGCTATAAAATATGAAAGAGAATGTTATGTGGATTGAGAAAGTTAAAATTCACGCAATTCATCACAGTAGCCATTACCAAGCACAATTTCAGGAAAATTAAATATGCTAAAATTGCTGAAGACTTCCAACAAATTTCCTCAATAGTTGCATCATGAGATTGGTGTCTTTCATATTCTTTAAGAACCATCTCCCAATAAACCTTCAATCTTTAAATAACGAATGTGTCATAATGCTCAATGTTGTCATAAAAATATTAATAATCTAATGTCACATTTTTGCTAAGAGAAAATTATAAATGGCTGGCTAATTGTCATCTAGGAGCTTGGACACGTTTATTCCATGTACAGACACTTTGTGAGGGCGCACCAAAAGACCGTGATTTGGTTTGCAGAAAAAATACTGCTTTCCATTGACAGTTCCACTGTTTTTGCCATGTGGAAGCCTCAATTCGACCCCAATCCAAGTGCCTTCCGAAAAGTCCACTGGTCCAATGTATTTAACAACACCTACAATTTTTACATTAGCTCACATTAGGGTCAAACATGATATTAAATTCAACGAGGTGTGTATGACGTTACCTAGTTCGTTGTTGACCAGGGCGTTAACTCCAACAGCCAAAGAGCATCCATTCGAGTTTTGATTTTGCACAGGCACGGTCACATCAAGTTGTCGGGAAACTCTTCTAGGGCTAAACAGATAAACAAATGAGACAGTGCCGACTGAAAAGATTCACATTAATTCGGACAAAGTAGAAACCTTCTCGTTGGTGGCTTTATTCTGAACGATGCATGAAACGGACTTCTCTTAAATGGAACAAACAGCTTGGTATTTGAAAATCCATTTTCTGGACTCCCGTTAGTGGTACGAATTCCATTCGTTCCTAAATTACTGCTTAAACATACAGATGCTCCAGGCTCAAACAAGCCTTCGTCACTTGCAGTCATCAATTTACTCACTCGAGATGGATGAGAGAAAATGCCACGATTCGGTGGGCAAACAAAATATCTTTCTCCCTGCATGGCGCCATCATGTTTGCCATCGCTTAAATCGAGTTCGATACCATACCAGTTCCCTAAAAATTCGCAATAATATAATTTGATTTTTCAATTTTAATCTTTGTTTTCCAATTAATGCCCTCTAATCTTTATGGCTTTGAATTAATACTTATAGTTGCACTAAAAATAATGATGCTACTAAAACTAGGCAAACCTGGTGAAAATTTGGTGGGTCCAAAATAGCGTATCGTTCCTTTACGTTTTCCAGCAACTAAAACACGATCACCAATGTTGAACAGCCCTGGGACATCTTCCCGTTCAGGAGTTTTTGCCAACTGCTTCAAAGGGTTAAGACCTAAATATAACATGGGAATAAAACAAATGATGGAAAATAGCCATATGAGTTAAGCGATTGCTAATTTTAAAACTGTATGCACACCTGTTTCAATCTTAGAAGTGACTTTCGAAAAATCCATTTTCAAGTGTTTCACCGGAGTTGTGACAGTCAGTCGGACGGAAGGTTTGCGGCTGGGAGTCGCTCCGCCGCTTAACTTGGAAATTTTGTTAATTGGAACAAAAATCCCATGATTTGTCTGGCATTTGAAATACAAAACACCATTTATGGAACCATTGTTTTTGCCATCAGCTGTGTCTAACTCCACACCGATCCACAATCCAACTGCAAATTCAGTCGTTCCACAAAATCTCAAAGTGCCACACTGTAAAAGTTATAGCATTGATGCAGATCAGAAATCTAAAAATTCTTAAACTATCCATTTAAGTAAGAGAAATTTAAAACTATTGCCATCTCAATTTTCATCTTATAAATTTACATGCATTGATTACCTTGACTCCAGCGACTAAAACCCTACTTCCATAGTTCAAATCCATGGACTTCAGAAGAGCACGACCTGACACTGGTTCACCAAATCCAGCAGATTTTGTTGTAATTCTGGCAGATTCGTTGTGAGAAGCCAGCAACTGCTTCATGGATTCAACAGTGTCTCGTACATGCGGAATGGGATTAAAATCGTCGGCATTTGGAACACAATCTGCAGAAAATATTACTCTATCAATACTGCGGTTTTGATCATTAAGAATCAACGAATATTTTTATGTTTGCAACCTTTCGGTGTTCGCCCCAATGCATCTCTGGCATTCATCCTTGCTCCAAATTGTATTAGAATCTGTGCCGTTTCATGGCATAAATTGCTAGCGGCTATATGCAATGCAGATCCTTTGTTGTATTCAACGCATGTGGCATTAATATCTACAAATATGCATGAAATGTATGCCACCGCTAACTCTATTATTATTTCTTACCTCAAACTTTCTTACCAATTTCAGGGGATGTCTCTAAAAGAAGTTGTACGATTGGTGCGGCATCAAAATAGGCTGCATAATGCAGCGACGCCATTTGGGTCCACTTGCAACGTAAATTAACATTTGCTCCTTTGGAAAGTAGCGATTTAACGGTACGTGTGGCTGCCGCAGCATCACCTACTCCACAAGCTCCAGCCTTGCAAGCAAAGTGCAATAACGTCATGTCGGTCAAACCATCTCTGTCATTTACGTTGGCACCACGCTTCAGCACCTAAGCAAAGCAAGGTAAAGCTTTCGTTTTAGCCTTTAATTATCAAACAGTTTTAGATGTAATAAGTAGTTTTCTATTGTATTAATGGTTGGCTGGCTGCAAATGCCTTTACATATTGGTACAAACTTAAAACATAACATGTGTACTCACGTGATCTACTAATCCCTCTATGTTACGCTGGGTTTGCGGCACCCACTGTCGCATGCATGCGAATATTTGGGCAATGGTGGTGACTGGATCATTCAAGATTTCCCGACATCCAGGGCAACTTGGATCAAAAAATTCCAAGTCAAGTTGTTGACAGTTTGAACATAACGGGGCATCTACAGGTGGGTGCACAATGGGCTCATCCCTGGGAACAATCTCAAGATGTGCTGGAAGATTTAGTGACCCAAGCGTCAGCACATTGAGGTCTGGGTTGCTCGGTTGCTTTTCTAATTTGCAAACGCCATTTTCAATATGGTGGTGGGAGCGATCGTGATCCTGATCCTCGTGAGTCATTTTTAGTAGGCTCGATAGTTAGCTCCAACACTCGTAGTTCAGCACTGCGATGATTTTTCTGCAATAAAGTGTAAGGATATCCTAGCTTTTTAAATCCAGTTCATTAAATTGAAATGATATGTTCATATCTTTTGATGGTATTATTATCAGTATTTTTGCAGTTATCAAACTTGTACACTTTGTAGTCGCGCTATAAGTACTTTCTCTAATCTCATGTTCTTGTCAGGAGATATGTAAGCTCCATCAACCTCCTAGGGCTTCTAAGTTTCTCTATCGAACGTGAAATCCTATTTATATTGATTGTTATAATCTATGAACCCAGACGACACATTTGAACAAATAAAGACTCCTAGCTAGCTGACGCTTGATAGAATTAGTTTTCTCTGATAACAACACTCGCGCACGTTATGCGTCTAACATATTGATATGATTAACAGGGAATATAGTCTAAGAAATATTGCACAAAATTAAAAAGTGCGAATGGTACATGCTCCAATATTGTTAAAATTGCAAAGCAACGCACTGCTTGTTGGTCCATGCGATTATATATAATATTGTGCAATATCACAGCTACTCGACGAAATGTACGTACGTTATCTAAACATTACATAATTATGGAAAAAATATGAGGTCGAATCAGGATTGTACCTCAAAACCGGCACAGACACATTGTTTACTCTTTGTATGGCAAACGTATGCGAGTGTTGTTATTGATTTAGAATTTGTCACGCATTACAAGAAAGCAAAACAAATATTTATACCTGGTAAAACCGAGTCTTTACGGCACAGCATCAGATGATAAAATCAGGTTTCTTCAACAGCAAACGTAGGCACAATGTCAAGGAAATAAGCTTGAGTGGGTTTCTTCCCACCACCTGTTCGAAGTGGCATTTATCCGAGAATTTGTTCGGCAATTTGTGAGACAAGAATTTTAGACGAGCGGATGAATTTGAAATTGAAGGTCACCAGCTGTTGGCATTCGTTTTCCCAGGTGACCAATTTTGTTATATGACTGAAAGTGCTTTTAACCGGGCCTTGACAAGGTTGCTAACTGTTCTCAATAGATGGCGCTTACAGAACCAGAATTGTATATAAAACGCGAAAAAAAGGCTAGACTGAGCACGTTGACAGACGACATTTTTAGATTCCAGTTCCTTAATTTATTTGTTTTATACGTAAACCAAGGAGATGTTTCAAAAGCCATTTAAAGTTAAATCGAATAGTGCGATCAAGAATTCGGACCGGTATGTATAAAATGTCATAATGTTAACTTTTTATTATGTTTTGTCGATGGCCGCTGAAAAAGTCTACGTCAAACTATAATCCTCCCCTCGAGTCACAGCCGGCATGCATATACTTATCTGTAACATCATATTATGTAATCAAGAGTTACAAATATTAGGTTTAACAATGAACTTCATTATATAATGTGTTCATAACTTCATATCGTGCCGACCCATAAAAATGAAAACTTTTGACCTGTATACCCATGACTTTTGAGAATATATCAGAGCAAATCTATTCGCATCAAACCTCCAATGTAATTCATACACATTTTCTTTTTGTCTTTGATTGCAGGAGGAAATGGAAGGCTCAAATTGAGGCAAGGTTCCCAGCAATGTCATCTTCTGTCTTGGCAGAACTGATTCCTGGAAAAGGAGATATCACTGTTGCAAAAATATTCACCCATGGTGGATCTGTAGTCAATGTGTTTTGCGTCCAAAAAACCCCACTTTTCTTTGAAGTCGAGATGGCGGTGTATCCTACCGTCTATGCTCTTTGGAAACATCCAGATGTCCTCCCCACTTTTACTACAGGATCACAAGTCATCCCTAGGCTAATTGGTGGTGCTGATCTCATGCTTCCTGGAATTATCTTAGCTGATGGGGATAATTATGGCCCGAAGTCTTTCGGTAATCACGAGAAGGGGGACTGTTGTGCAGTAAATCAGTTTAAGAATAAAGCACCAATAGCTGTTGGTAAGACGGCTCTTAGCAGTAGTGATATGTTTCTTTCTGGAAAAAGAGGAAAAGGTGTCATCATATTGCATACTTACATGGACCAATTATGGGCCATGGGTGATAAAACAACGCTTCCTTCATTAGCACCGCCATTTGAACTGCTAGATGAGACAACGCTATCAGATGGAGAAACTGATTTGTGTGAAAGTCCAATGGAAGAACTCGATAATGTAGCTTTAAGTCTATCTGATAACTGTCCGGCCACCCAAAGTTCTGATGGGGTTGAAGTCATCATAGAATCGTTGTCTATAACGAGTGAAAAACAAAATGATGATTGCAGTGGAATAGAAAGTGAAAATGAAGAGCCTCTTTCTGTGACTGACGAATTGCCCAACCAACTGCTAAACCCGGAAGCTCAAAATAATGTTATGGCAATGCAATTTGAGTCCATGGATCATCTCATGATGTACTGCTTTTTCAAGGCCTGGAAAACAAGTGCCAAAAAAGTGGAATTGCCTTTATTGACCTCTACTTTTTTTGGGGCTCACATGATTTCTTGCACTCCTCGAGGACACACTTTGGATGTAAAAAAGTCGACTTATAAGAAATTGTCAAAATTTCTTCGAGAAATGCAGAAAAAAGAGTTCATCCAGGTTAAGGAGTTGTCGAAAGGCGTTGAGAGCATAGTTTCGGTTAATTTGTTGCATCCCGAAATTAGGAAATTTGCTATCGATAAAGATGATGTTCCAGAACCTCTGTCTGACAATGGTAATGAGGTGTCAAAGAAACAGTTCCAGCCACCCCAAATCGAGGAACTCTATCTAACGAGTGCTGCAGCCTTACCGATTTTCAAGCTTTATAACTATGGGTAAGTTGCTGTTTACATTTACATCCACCATTGCATCTGTTTAATTAAACATAAATGTTGGTGGCATTAATTGATACTATTGTTTAGTCACAAAAAGATTTTAAATTTATATGCCTTACAAAACTGCTTTTGACTGTTAGTGTCTTGTGTCAAAAAATAGTCGAAATGAGATTTGGAATAAATTTGTTATGATATTTACTAAATCATTTAATATTTGCCAGAAAAGGATCTGCCTTACTGCCATCTGAAGTTCGACAGGTACTGACAAATTATGTTAAAGACAACAATCTACAAAATGCAACCCAGAAAAGGTTAGCGCTTTATAGGTTTCATTGTTTATGCTTTGCATATGCATTCTAGAAATTTTCATTAACTAAAGCCATTTCAGCCTAATTAACCTTGATCCTGTCTTGGCCCAAGTTTTGTTAATAAAGAACGAAAATGATGTGGTAAAATTAAAATGGGATGAAGCCATTTCTAGGTAACTTTGGGGTACAACGCTTTGAAATGCCTTCACTAACAGTCACATTTGTAACTATGGTCTTTGAAAACTGATATTGTAGATGCATCAGTAAAATGAATCCAGGTTACAGAATAACTTTTGCTAACCAACAACCACGGATATTTAAGGGTAAAATCGAACCTATCAAAATGAGTGTTGCGACAAGAGCTGCTAACAAAAAGGTATGCATGTAAAATTTTTGTTTACTTTTTCATAAATGAGGTCATAATTACGAACTTATTAACACATTCACTGATTTAAAAAAAAATTCTATTAACAGGTTACAATAGTTAGCAATTTAGAAACGTATGGAATTGAGCCACGTGAGCTAGCGCACACGGTTCAAATCGGAGTTGCTGCAAGTACATCGGTTTATCCTTCTGCAAATGCAAAACTAGGGTCAGAAGTACTTATTCAAGGAAATCAAGTCAAATTTCTTGCAGAACTTTTGTTAGGTAAGGTTTTATTTGGTTACGCGCAGTAATTTGTTAAAGAAATCTGGGTTATTTTTAGTTTGGACGCAATTTTTTATGAATATTGTTTTTCTTTATTAAATTTAGACCAATACAGAATCCCTCGCAAGTACATTGAGGGATTGGAATTGCTGCCAAAAAGGGGCAGAAAATGATCCAGAACAATTGTGAATCACTTATTACAATGTGCAGCTCACAGGCCTATCTAAGATGGTATTCAGACATTTATCATCGCACATGTTCTTGGTGGTACAGGTAGGACCCGGTTTATGTCATTTCACATAAGCGCTTTTTTAAAATTACAAAAGGGGAACTTCAATCCAGCAAAGAAAATGTTCCGGTGTGTGGTCCTAGTATTGTAATCAATCGTTTTCTATTCATCTAACAGCGTACTGTGTCACGTTCTACTACTGTTACAACCAAAAAAAATAGTTAAATTTTACTTTAGAACTTGCAAAGTATTTATCTACAAATATTTCTTAAATCTCTTGGTTAAGTGCCGCAATGCAATTGAAGGAACTTGTCCCAATTAAATGCTGTGTAATTCTGTCCCTATTTATGCGACTTTAGCTTATGACGTTGTGCTGGAACATAAACCTGACTTAAATCAGGTTCTACCTGATTGCAGCAGTGTTGTTGATAAGTCTTTTTAATTAAAAGGATTGTTTTAAAAGATTATCATTATTTTCAATTGATTGATGCCTTATTTAATTCAAAAATTATTTATTTTACCGTATTTATTTTGCCCACGCTGCCAGCAGGTGGCAGCATGAGAATGCAAATTAACGGACATTTTTAAACTTGTTTATTAATTTCAAAAAAATCTACAATTTCATAGTGAAAAACGACAATCAATTTCAATAGCTGATTTATCAAGTTATTTTAAACAATTTTTATTTTTATTTAATCTCTTTTTGTTTAGCTGTGAGTGTGTTTTAAAATTTCACCCATTGAAAGTGATATATGGTAGTGATCCCCCTTAAAATCATCTCACGATGCATAACATTTGGCCCTCTGATTTAAATTCTTGTAAATGTGTCTGGTACACCATTTCTAGTGATTTTTACCATGCTCAATTAATTAATCGTCCGTTAAGTTGCATTGATTTCTAAGAATCTAATCACCTTTACAAAAGCAAACTAATATTTCTTATGAATTCCCTTGAAATTATCCTCATGATGGGCGACGTTGACCCTCAAGTTTAAACCTTTGCCAATGTTCCTGGTGCACCATTTTTGGTGAGTTTTACATTGGTTAATTACTTAATTGACGATTAAATTTTCATTAGTTTCTATGGACTTAATCACCTTTTAAAATGTTCACGATAATTCCCTTAAAATTACCCTAACAAGGGATGACATTTCACCCTCAAGTTTAAACCATTGCAAATGTTTCTGGTGAACCAATTTTGGTGAGTTTTACTGTGGCCCATTACTTAATCACCGTTACATTTTGATTGGAGTCTAAGGATATAATCGCCTTTTAAAAAGTGAACGAACACTGAACGAAAAAGTAAACAATTTGAATTTGATTTCCAATATGTCAATTTGATGGGTTTTTTTATTAATGAGGGAATTAAGTTTTTACGAAATATCAGGTTCCTAGCGGATTAAAATTATTTCCTCAAAAAACAATATGGTCTCTTTAGTACCCATAACTTCCTTAATATATATTGCTTGACGCATAGGACCATAGATTACATTGTAAGTCGCCCACCAATAAATTATGTGGGTGACATGTTTGGTACCATCAATGCAGTCGAAAAAGTGAAGTACTTGATGTAGTTGGCGCTGAACGGTGGCGCCACATGACTTTTTCAGCGGGGTTTATTTGTAATCGTAGTGCTAAATTTATGGGACCTAACCTCAATCTCTTGACATGTAAAGAAAGCAAGGCCAAATTATATCATAGTCACGCCAAAATTCCTAACATGGGTGCTGACATTGGAAAGCGACTGGAACCACTTTAAACATGTAAACACTTGTCTGGTTTGCTACAGCTCATTAATTTCATCGATAATTAAGCATATGTGCCGATAGGCTTTTAACTTGTATATTCTTAAGACATCAGCAAATAAGATCATATGAAAATGTTGACCAGTCCAATGGTTAGTATAATAAATCGTTCTAGTTTTTTAAAAAATTGTGTGATCTCCGCTTTATTAGATTTCAGTTTATATATATATATATAAAAATTACTTTCTATTATAATTGTTATTAATTTTTTTTTTTTGGAAATATAATCATCACGCATTAATAAGACGTGAATTAAGCATTGCACAAGCACATAAATGGAATATGAACGTTACACCCCTTTATTCTGCCAGTTATATAAAGTGTGGTGTTGATTGAGGGCATTGATGATTTATGGTTTAACATGCTTAAAATTGAAACGTGAATTACAGTAACAGATTGATGATTTATTAATAGAAATAATGACTGTATGCTGTGTATTCTCCAACAGCTTCCTCGTATTTTTAGCATTCTACGATACTAGGAAATGTTGACGCTATTTTGCATTTTAAGTTTTATCTAGTATAATTATGTCGGGAGACTAATCACGATTTAAGAAGAAAGTCGTAAAAACCATCCGAGTTATTCCATTTCAAAGCTCGCTTTCAGTGCAAGATAATTTTAGGAAATTCTAGAAGATCGACTAGAAATTTGAGAATTCTGTGAAACAAAGTGCGTAATGTAATATTTTTCAAGAAATGGCCCTTAAGATACCATTGGGGAAGACACCCCTCTTTGGTTAGAATTGCTCAGCACATGGCCTCAAGACAGCAGGACTCTTAGAAGACATTTGATACCAATGTTATTTTTGTTGTTTTGTCGTTGCTTTCCTAAATTCTCTTGCCACCCACCAATCCTCGACCCTGACGATACCGATGGCGCCGTTGTCGCAGCCTGCATCTGACAAGAGGCTTTTGACATGGGTAAAACCGAACCAGAATCCCTCGACCTCTTGCAGCACGCTGTTGTTGACGATCGGATAGGCTTCATCATTTTTGCGGAAAAACTTTTTTACGTAATGGAGATTGTGGCGTTTGGGCAAATGACATCGGGACAGATTTTTTCTTAGCGGAAGTACAGTTTCGTCAATATGTCAGATGTTATGTGCGCGATCACCAAGAAGACCTGCTCTTGTTTAACTTATATTTTGTTTTGTATTCTCATTTGTGGACTGAATAATGTGATTTACGCTCAGTTGAAAGATTTAGATGCTGGAGAGTATGAAACATTTTTCAACACTGGCTTTGGGAAGTTGGACAAATCGAAATCCGGAGTGGACAAACTGCAGAACAGCATCTACAAGTCAAAGGTGGAGGTGTTGGGTGAGACTCTGAAGCACAGGGTTTCCAGGCTGAGAAAGGCTCCCAACCGACAATTGGAACTGGTGTTTCTGGTGGACAGTTCGGCTAGTGTTGGCGCCGAGAACTTCTTCAACGAATTGAAATTTGTTAAGAAGCTTTTGGCCGACTTCACTGTGGCATACAACTACACGCGGATTGCGGTGGTCACCTTTTCCTCCAGGTCCAGGGTAGTTCGGCAGATTGACCATCTCAGCAACGCATCTACCAGCAATCATAAATGCAGACTTCTGGAAGAGGAATTGCCGAAGATCAACTATACCGGAGGAGGAACGTATACCCTGGGTGCAGTCTTGGAAGCACAGGTAAATTCATTTTAACTTTTTCTTTAACATCTGCTTGAAGGGGTTAATTTACACAATTTGTTCCATTAATTTATGTAAAAAAAAAAAAAATGTTTTTTAAAGGAAGCGTTAGAACAATTTTATATTTATTTGTGTAGTTCTGCTTGCTGTTGGTAGATGGCATTATATATGTACTTATTGGATCATATATAGCTCGTTGTGTATCGCCATCTCTTGAGAGAAATTTAAATTCGTTAATGGCCTTAAGAATTTGTTATGGCTAATTATGCATATATTAAGTTTTAAAATCGATTTTTCATTTTGAGGTTGATATATTGGCATGGGTAGTTAGTTTGATTATTCACGAGCGTAATGAAGAAATGTTTATGATAATGAAAGTGGTATATACATTCTGAAAGTTGTAATGTGTTCATTTTAGTTTTGATTTCCATAATACAAACTAATTTCTAATGAACTCTGCACTTCTCGAAATTAGTTAACTTCGATCTTAATTCGGAACAAGACTTTAATTAAATTAATAAGGCCATCAGAATTGTTGATATGCGAGTTAATTATTTTGATTGCTGTTAAAATTATATAGGTTAGCCATAAATTTTTCGTTGTAAAACACACTGCAAAGTGGCATTTTAAATTAATTTTCGAGATGTTAGCGAATTCAATTAAAAAATATGAAAAGAAAATTGTGGACCCTGGCCTGAGCCATCATTTGCTAATTAAGCAAGGATGTATTTGCTGTATTGCTGAGTTGTTAGTGTTGGGTGACAGCAACAACAACCACTTTGATGAGTTTCATATAACATATTTAAAGCGCGTTACTTAATAACAGAATTGAATGGAAATGCGGAAGAGAATGAGCGGACACTTTTTTTTTTTTTTAATTTGTTGTTACTTTTTTTTTTTTGCTTATTATTTGTTACATTTTTATTTTTTTAATCCAGAATTTTTCTATATCATTTGATTTGAATTATTATATCTGAATCAATTAATCACTAATAAAGCAATTCGGGAATTAGATCCATTTAAACCAAATTGCATGTTAGCTATATAATGTCGTTGTTTTTGAATTGATGTTATTATTAAACTAATGTTTACTAATTTTTCGGGAATTTCGCGAGTTTACAGTTTTATTTATTTTTACTTTTAAAGAATATCTTGAAAAATGCCAGACCAAATGCTCAAAAAGTGGTATTCTTAATAACCGATGGATATTCCAATGGCGGTGATCCTCGAGTTGCTGCCAAGCTATTGCGGGACAGCAACGTGGAGATGTTTACATTTGGCATCAAAAATGGCAATGTTAGAGAGTTGTATGACATGGCTTCACCTCCTCCGCAAGAGCACAGTTACATCCTGGACAGCTTTGAAGAGTTTGAAGCATTGGCCAGAAGGGCGCTGCATGAAGATTTGCACGTAGGAAGCTATGAGGAAGAAGATAGCAAGATGTGCTCCAGGTTATGTGAGGAAAAAACGAATTGCTGCGATATTAAAGCCAAATGCACTTGTGGTACACACACGGGCCATTATGCCTGTCTCTGTCAGAAAGGGTTTTATGGGTCTGGATTAGCAGGAGACTGCAAACGTAAGACTCTTTAGGTGTGCAAAATAATTCAAAGAAATTCAAAAGTTGGTCAGTTGTATAAAGGCATTTTCATTTTAGCATGTCCTGCTGGAACCTATTTGGATTCCAGTGGACCAGCAGATATTGGAGCTTGCAAACTTTGCCCTGATGTCAACCACAATTCGGAGCCAGGAAGTAGCTCGGTTGAACAATGTATATGCCGAAAGGGTTACATGAGCAACAAAACTAAGTGTGTAGGTATGCAAGTTGTTTTTATTAGCTCTTGAAGCATCAAAATATTAAAAGCAACAAAAATGTTTTTTATAATTGATTTGACAATTTTTCCCAGTAAGCACCAGAAGTAACCACACATAAACCAAAAATTTAAATTTCATTTTGAATAAACTTTTTTAAACATAATTTCTTTTAATAATTTGCTAACTTTGTTATGATTTTGATTATTTTTTATTTTAGAAATGGAATGTCCAAAATTACAACCACCAGAAAATGGTTATTTTGTCAAAAATGGCTGCGATAATGTTTTTAACTCTGCTTGTGGCATTCGCTGCAACCCTGGTTTCACACTTTTTGGAAGCAGTATTCGTCTGTGCAATGAAGATGGAAACTGGACTGGACAGGAACCATCATGTGTCAGTAAGTATTGATAGACAATGGACAAGTTATATACATGCAGGACTTATTTTTGAAAAAAAGTCACTAAATGTTATGACTTTTGTTATATTAGTTAAGAATTGCACAAAGTTAAAAGAACCTCGTCATGGAAAAATGGAATGTAGTAACGATGCATTCAGTTTTGAAACGCATTGCAACTTCACGTGTGATTCAGGATTTGTGCCAATAGGATCTAAGACAAGGACATGCTTGGCCATTGCATCTTGGGATGGACTGCCCAGCCATTGCCGTCGTATGTGATCGATGATTTTTAATGTTTTAATAAAAATGTATTGAATTGATTCTTATGAGTTTTCGTATATATATCAGCGGTGACGTGCCTTGCCTTGAAACCTATTGCAAATGGAAATATCACTCCCACCAAATGCACTACTCACAAAGCACAATATGGAGACGCCTGTAACTTTACCTGCCAACCTGGTTTTGCTCTACAAGGCCCAGATCAACTTCAATGTATTAAGCAGGGAGGTTGGAGTTCTTCCGAGAAAAAAATCAAATGTATCGGTATGTATATTTACATATTTAAAATTCTCGAAGTTTTGTACAAGTGTGTTGGGAGAAAGAGTGTTACTTCGACTTGGTAATTTCTTTAATTAGATGAGTCGCCGCCAAACATCACATGTCCGTCCAACATTGAAGTTGAGGCAGAAGAAAACGAAAATTCAGCCACCATAACCTGGGATCCACCTATTGTTATTGATAACTCGGGAGAGAAAGTAATCGTGACTTCTGTACCAGCAATCACTTTTCCGATGAAGTTTCCCATCGGTCTGTCTGTGATAACGTATGTGGCGCAAGACAGATTGAAAAATAGGGCAGAATGTAACTTCACTGTAAATGTACTAGGTGAGATCTTCAAATATTCATTGCATTAAGTAACCACCTTAACAGCCATAAAGCAAAAAAATATTTTTTTTGTAGATTTACAGCCTCCGATTGTCGATTCGTGTATTTCACCTCCCGTGTTTTTGACACGGGAAAAATCGGTGGAAGTTGTGTGGGAGGAACCTATTTTTTCCGACAATTCTGGCACGTTGGTGCAAGTGAACAGTTCGCACAGCCCTGGACCTTTTCCATTTGGTGAAACTCTCGTCAGTTATAATGCCTGGGACGAATCTGGAAACAACAATACTTGCATAATTAAAATTACCATTCAAGGTAACGTGTACTATATTGCACTTTCAAAAGATTTAGTGGCAAAGTTACTTAGTATTGATTATTTTATTTAAAGAGCACGCATGTAACACCCCTACGGATCCGTTGAATGGCCACTCCAATTGTTCTGAACTCGAAGATGGTGTAGTGTGTTCCTTAACATGCGGGGAGGGTTATGCGTTTGCATTTCGACCTCCAACATCCTACTTCTGTGCCTATGATGGTGTATGGACGCCCAAGAACGATTCCTTCCCAGATTGCTCATGTAAACAATTTTTTTTACTTAAAAAAGCAAAATAGCATTTCAGGTGGTTGATAAAAGAAACGAATAATCTAAAATAATTAAATACTGTTGGTGCTGCAAAGTTTTTCTATACATTCCACCTTTAACAAGTTATGTCTTGATATTTTTTCCAGTTACCGCTTTGCCAAGAGACATATTGCAAAACGGAATTATCACTTTGCAATCGGATGACGTGCCGTGTGATGATACCTTCTTTATGCATCAGGTCGAAAATAAATTTCAGAGAAAACTTTCCAACAAAGTGGGTTTTATGAACTTTCCTTTTAAAAAAAATGTTGTTGAATGTGTTCTAAATCTTCTTTAAAACACGATAGGTTATGCAATATTGTGTGGATGAGATGGAATGTGACGCTACCTATGTATCTGCTGCATGTGAAGAATTTATATCGGGCTAGTATATAAATAATTAACTTAGTTCAGTTGCATACTGTATTTCAAATGAAATGCATTTGACCTAACGTTTTTATCGCAAATTAATTTTTAGAAGTCGAAGAAGAAAGCAATTATATTTTTAGTCGGCGGCGGAGGCAACTTTCGCCAAATATAACTGAGACGTCTATTCATACAGCAAACACAACAGGGTCCGTCATCCTTCTCAGAAACTCAAAGAAAACTGAAAGATTAACTTCTCTCGATTTACGAAACCGAAAGAATCAAGATGAAATGCAAAAAGTTAATTTGAATTTTCAACTAACTGGTTAGTGCACGTCTCAACTAGTATGTACATGGCGAAAATTCATCGCTTTATCCATTATTCCGTTACAACTAATCTTGTAATTGAAAATTCCATTCTCCATTAGGCAAACTGAAGTCCGATGTAGAAAGTGTCACACAAAATGCAACTTTATTGCGGGCTCAAATGTTTTCTGTGCTCACCAATTTACAGCGAGATGCTCAAAAAGGGGAGCTAGACCTTCTGATGGGTCGCCATAATTTAACATATGGCGGAATGCGGATGCTGAGCGAGAAGCCCTTGTTTATTTGTGAAGCTGGCAGCATTTTAATGGATGAGCAATGTGGTAAGAAATTTTGGAAGGTTTGTACAATTGAGGACAACATTATTGTGCCTTATTAATGTTTGGAAACCCTGTAAATTTCTAGTGAAGTGCCCGGTTGGCACGTTTTACAACGTGGTGAGCGAGCAGTGTCAACCTTGTGGCCGAGGTTCATATCAGTTTGCAGAAGGGCAACTTTCCTGCTTAGTCTGCCCAGATAACACTTCTACGAGTCATGGTCAGTCAAAAAGTTCTGGAGAATGCAAAGGTACGCTTATCGATTTTGTAAGAAAACTTTTTAAAAGCAAGCAAGTTTTTTTTGTCGCATTTTGGAATTTGTAGTGCACTTAAATTTCCGTTTCATTTTAATCTTGTGTGCACTTTGTGCCTGCAATTTAGTAGATCTGATTTTTACAACCTGGGTAGTAATTTTTGCAGCTGAGAAACCTGAGATGTTCATGGGAAATTAGTATAACCAAGTCATTTTTCCAATGTAGCTCAGTGTTTGCCTGGCAGCTTTTCTTCTGAAGGATTGGAAATTTGCGAAACCTGTCCGAAATCCTTTTATCAACCTGGCTATTCCAGCACCTCTTGTCTCTCATGTCCAAGCAATACCACCACATGGAAGAGGGGCGCGCGCAAAGAACAAGAATGCCGAGGTTGATTTTGCTGCAAATTTGAGATTATTTTTACGAGCTAGTAATAGTAACGAAAAAAGATCATGGTACTGATAATTCTATGATTTTTGTGATTTTATTTAGAAATGTGCCCGAAGGGACATGTGTCGGAAACTGGACTTGTGCCCTGTTACACGTGTCCGTTAGGATATTATCAACCAGAAAGTGGGATGCGGGTATGCTTCAGATGTCGCAATGGATCTCTGACTGCAAAGATGGGCTCCACGAGTGCCAGCGATTGTCTTGGTATTAATTTGTAGTAAATGGAAATTTTAAATTTAAATATCTATGATTAGGTTTTTAATATACAAAATTGCTTATATTTCCTTTAGAAGAAATTCCTGTTAGTGATGAAGCAGCACTAAAAGCTCCCATTGAAGAGCTTCTTGTGAATGACTGCTTCTCTGTACCATGTTTAAATGGTGCTTCCTGTCGTGTTCTTGCATTCGGTTACATTTGTGATTGCATTCCTGGATTCACAGGTAATTGAGAAGAACCAAAATTTATTGATGAAAAATGAAATCGGATTTTATGGGTAGACAGTTTCTAAAAAAAAATTAAACAAACTTATTATAATTTAGGAATGCATTGCGAGACAGAAATTAATGAGTGTGACAGTAGCCCTTGTCAGAATGGTGGAAAATGTGAGGATGACAGGAACAAATATATCTGCCATTGCAAACCAGGATATGGAGGTAGTAAACAGATGCCAGACTTTGTTTTGTGTTTCTGTTATAAGCATTTATGTTGCTACTTTTGATTAATGCTCCTATAGGTATTAGTTGCGAGGAGGACCTAGACGAATGTTCTTTCCGTCCGTGTTTAAACGGCGCAACCTGCATCGACCATGTAAATGCTTTCCAGTGTCAATGTGCTCCAGGATTTTCTGGTAAAACGACTGGTTTTTTCTGGATTATTCTTGAAAGTAGTAAACTCGTAATAACAAAATGGGTATCTTATTACATTTATTGGATGAAAATAGGTAGGATTTGCCAAAATGATATCAACGAGTGCGCACTGCTGCCATGTCAGAATAACGGAACTTGCATTGATCAAATAGCCTCCTATCAATGCATTTGTCCTAAAGGTTTTCTCGGTAATGATTGCGAGATAGACGTTGATGAATGCGAAAATAACCCTTGTGCAAATGGGGCAACGTGTCTAGATCTAAAAGGAGAATTCAGGTAAAACTTTTTCGTAATTTGGCTGCTAGTGTGCAATCAATAATGTTGATTTAAGTTGCGATTAAATACCAGGAATTTGAAACCACAGATGCACATGCCTTCAAGGATTTACTGGTGTTTTATGCGAATTTAACATTGACGAATGCCTGCCTGACCCTTGCTCCAATGGAGCGACATGTTTGGATCAAATCAATATGTTTAAGTGCATTTGCCCACCTGCGTTTGCTGGAACACTGTGCGAGACAGGTCAGGCTATTATCATTAAGCAAATCGGAGATTACCCTAACCCGGGTTTCTCAATTTCAATTTATTTTCGAACCTAGAATTATCCTCGGACTTTATAATGCATTTTCCCATCTCGGGAATCATGGACTTTGCGCAGGCGGAAGGCTTTCACAAAGATTTGGCTCAGATATCGGCATGTCTTTGGCTTAAGACGAACGACCGCCTTAATTATGGAACACCAATATCGTATGCCAATGCCGCTATCGATAACGTCTTCACTTTGACAGATTACAATGGGCACGTTATGTTTGATCATTTTCGGCTATATTTCCTATATTGAGGTATCCCTCTACTTAACTATTACCGTTTGCGGTGATGTATTACAGATTTGTGTTTTACGTGAATGGTGAGAAGGTGATAACTGATGTTACAACCAATGACGATCGTTGGCACTTTGTTTGCGTCACTTGGACGAATGCTGGTGGGTTGTGGAGAATTTATAACAATGGTGTTTTGAAAGACGAGGGAAAAAACTTGGCAAATGGAACTTTGATACCAGGTAAAATTATTATCGTTTTTGTGGTAAGAAATTTATCGCCTTCCTCAGATATGACGTACAATTGAATATCATATTCTGTATATTTTAATTAAAAGGTGATGGCACACTGGTAATTGGTCAAGAGCAGGATACTTTATTGGGTGGATTTAGTGCTGCCGAGTCATTCATTGGATACATTGCCTATGTTGATTTTTGGGATCGTGTTCTTGCTCCGCAAGAAATACTTCAGTTTTCGATGACTTGCGATGCGTATCGTGGTTCAGTGAGAGCCTGGGCTGACTTTTTGGCAGGAATTAAAGGAAGGATAAAATTGGAAGAATCGTTGTTTTGTAAAGGATGTCCCGAACTAGGGCCCTACGAGAATGGGAGAATCGTTCCCAGCGGAAGTGGAGTGACGAGTGTTCTTACTTATGAATGCAACGATGGCTATACTATCAAAGGCCTGCGAACTAGAAGGTGTATGATTCATGGAAATTGGGAAGGCAAGGAACCAACGTGTCAGTGTAAGTGAAGAGGCCAAGCCACTTTCTGGAAATCGATAAAATTCACTGCCTTTCTTTTTTGTTTATTGATTATCGTCTGATTTAGTATCCAGTTGTGGATTTCCTGGATACCTGGAGAATGGGCGTATTGCTGGAAATGGATACATGTTTCGTGATACAATTCGATACATCTGCAGTGCCGGTTACAGATTAGTTGGCAATGAAACCAGAGTATGCCAGGCCAATGGCCAGTGGGACGGACTACCACCAGTATGCACTGGCAAGTCATTTTTTTCTAGTATCCTTCATAATCTTTTCGAATTACTATTTCCTGTATTTCTATGTATTATTACCGGTTTTGGGATTTAATATTAAATTCTTGTGGAATTTGCTTAATATTTATTTTGTTTTGTTATAGAAATCCTTTGTGATCCACCATTTCCTCCTGACAACGGTAAACTTGTCACCACTTTGACCCGCTTTCGCTCTTCCGTTCAGGTGGATTACACGTGCAATTCTGGATACCGGATAAACGGTGCATCGAGCATGACATGCACCCTGGAGGGGGTTTGGGATGAGGAGCCCCCTGCTTGCCAACCGATGTTTTGTAGGGATCCTCCAGTTCTCCAAAATGGCGACATCGTTGGCGGAATTAGAGAGGTGCAAGTAGGAGAAAACATTACGTTGACTTGCAATGAAGGATACCAATTAATAGGCGGTGGAGTGTTGTTGTGTTCGAAGGAACGTAAGTGGGAGGGAGTCATGCCGCTTTGCAGTCCGGTAGATTGTGGGAGGCCACCTAACATTCCTAACAGCAAGTTAGACGTTGAAGACACTTTTTATGAAAGCATCGCTAGCTATACTTGCCTAGATGGCTATGTGACAAACGAAACAACAAAACTTATTCTTGTGTGCGAGTCTACAGGAAATTGGGAAGGTACTGCCATCCATTGTGATCCGATTCGGTGTCCAACGCCCCAAAGTTTGCGCTACGGGGACATCAAAGTGGGCTCCATTGTTTTTAAGAGCAAAGTGACTTATTCTTGTATGGAAGGCTATGAGCTGACCGGAGAGTCTGTTCGACTGTGCTTGGCCAATGGGACGTGGAGCGGTCAGGCCCCACAGTGCTCCCGCGTACGTTGTTCAAACCCGGAAAACATTACCAATGGCCAGTTTGAAGGAAAAGGCCCTTGGGTGGCAGGAGTGACGGTTGTATTTGCTTGCCACGCCGGACATAGACTCGAAGGAGCGTCCCAAAGCACGTGTCTCGAAACAGGACTATGGTCTCAGCCAACACCTCGATGCAGGATGGTTGAGTGCCCCAATCCAGAATTGTTACCCAACGGCTTCTTTATAGGGGACAGCGAAGATGCATTCACTTACAGGAGCATTCTGCTCTACGCTTGCGATGAAGGGTACCGCTTAGATGGCAACGTTAGTCGGCAGTGCACCGAAGACGGAATGTGGAGCGGTGTCGCCCCCAAGTGCGAGAAAGTTTCCTGCGGCTCTGTGGATAACATAAAGCATGGAAAAGTGATTCTGGACGCTTTCCTTTATTTATCCCAAGTGAAGTACATTTGCAATAAGGGCTTTCAGTTGCAAGGTCCTCGGGTGCGTACGTGTCTTTCGAACGGCACTTGGAGCGAACAAGAACCAATATGCGTTGGGTCCCGTTGTCCAGAGCTGGATCCTCTTCCACACGGAGAGGTAGAGCTGTCCGGAAGTGCCGTGCAAGGAGCAGTAGCGGTGTATGCTTGCAATCCTGGGTATATAATCGAAGGGGTGTCTCAGAGGAGATGTGAGGAAGGAAGCGGACGACTCCATTGGAGTGCAACCGCCCCCAGGTGTCTCCCTGTCAACTGTACTGCCCTGGATCACATTCCCCATGGATTCGTCCAGGTCTCGTCACTCCAATACCAGTCGGTGGCAGAGCACAGCTGTGCAGCAGGATATGAATTAGTCGGCCCAGATGTGAGAACGTGCCAAATGGATGGATCTTGGAGTGATTTGGCTCCCAGTTGCCGCTTGATGGAGTGTCTGGAGCCAAGAAAGATTCTTCATGGACGTGCATTAGGAGGGAGTTATGCTGTTGGCGCGATAATCCAGTTCGAGTGCGAGTCAGGATTTAAGCTGGATGGACTACAAAACGTCACGTGCACCGAAGCTAAAGTGTGGAGTACTATCTTGCCGCACTGCATCCCAGTGACCTGCGAATGGCCTCTTCGGGCCCCCGACAATGGCAGAACGAATTCGACGGGACACACGTTTAAAAGCGAAATTAGATACTTTTGCAACGAAGGCTATAAGCTAGTGGGGACACCCCAACGTTTTTGCCTGGCAGATGGCGCCTGGAGTGGGGTCATGCCACACTGCGAACCAGTGCATTGCTCTCCGCTGGGTAATCCAGAAAATGGAGAAGTGCACGTAATGGATAACTCTCTCGGAAACGTTGCCCACTACGACTGCCACGATAACTACATTTTGGTGGGACCACCCAGCCGGCGCTGCATGGCAAACAAAACGTGGAGCCAAGAGGAGCCACTTTGCAAGCCGCTAGCGTGCCCTGAACCGGAAACGATAGCAGAAGGCTCGTCCATGGTGTCGGACCAGGCCTTAGTGCTGGGTACTATCGCCAACTACAGCTGCGAAACGGGCTATCATTTGATTGGCAACAATACGTTAAGATGCACCTCTCCTGGATACTGGGATGGAGATCTTCCCGAATGCCAACCCATTACGTGTCCTCTGCAGGAAGCATCTGGCATCGAGCATGGTAGCATGATCTGGAGACATTTCGCAGAGCCTAAACCAGGGAGCATTTTAGAGTTTTCTTGTAACTCGGGTTACAAGCTTGTGGGCGAATTTCAGGTAACATGCATGACGAGCGGGCGGTGGAATGCTCCGTTTCCCATCTGCGCCGTAACGTCATGTCCGCCTCCTCCGAGTCTGCCGCATGGGAAGATGTCTGCCGAGCAATTTACTTTCGGAGCAAAGGTCATGTATTCCTGCGATCCCGGTTACCGCCTCGTGGGCCTTGCCAATCACACGTGTACTTCTAAGAACAAGTGGAGTGGCGTCCTTCCCAATTGTGATATCATAACTTGTCCCCGTCTGAACAATGTGTCCAATGGCATTGCAATTTGGGCCGACTCAGCTCACACCCACACATATGGAGCTAACGTCACTTTCCAATGCAATCCTGGATTTATCCTAAAGGGGGACACGTCTCTCCTGTGCAACGAAGATGGGTCGTGGAGCACCGAGGCACCCACCTGCGAGCTGATCAGGTGCGCAAAGCCCCCAGACGTAGCTAATGCGCTGCTAGAAGTAACAATACCGGCAATGCAGATCGGCTGGAGTGGAAACTTCAAGTGGGGAATGTCTTATCCATGGGAAACTCGCGCTCAGTACACCTGCAAATCAGGCTATGTCTTGAAAGGAGATACATCGTCTAGACTGTGCATGGAGGATGGGCAATGGTCGGGCAGCAGTCAAGAATGCTTGCCGATATCTTGCGGGCAGCCATCGAAGCCAATAAGCGGGCGAGTACAGGTAACCTCCACAGCTTTCGGAAGCACAGCAACACATTATTGTGATAGCGGTTACACATTGGTTGGCTCAATTCAAAGAACCTGCCAATCTAACGGCTCGTGGTCCGGTGCGAAGCCACAATGTACAGTTGTGCACTGCCAGCATGTGGGACATTTGCGCCATGGCAAGTATCTCCTGAGCGGAAACGGAACATTTGGCACTGTGTTGATGGCGGAATGCGACGTCGAGTTTCGGCTCGTGGGCAGCGGAATCAGGACCTGCCAAAACGACGGCAAGTGGAGTGGAACGGAACCACACTGTGCAAGCATTGAATGTCCGATTCCAGAAGTCATCGCCCACGGCAGGCTAGAGCTGGATAGCACAGTGGTAGGGGGTGCAGTGCAGTATGGCTGTGAACGTAGTTATGAGCTGGTCGGAGAATCAATTCTTACTTGCATGATGGATGGGGCGTGGAGCGGTGAGGCTCCGACATGTGCTGCAATCGAGTGTCCAGAACTGACAGGCGTTCCCAATGGCCAAACGGCGGGCGATGGGCGGTTGCTAGGAAGCGCCGTCGAGTACTTTTGCGATGAGGGATACGAGCTCGGAGGAGGCGACGAGAGACGCATATGCTTCGAGAACCGAACCTGGAGCGGAGAGGAACCCTTCTGCACCCTCATCGTGTGCCCTCATCACGAAGATATTTCCAATGGACGCGTTTCGGTCCTGGGTCACGGATTGGGTAGCATCGCGAGGTACGCTTGTAGTGAAGGATTCGCCCTACAAGGTAACGATTCTCGGGTTTGTCAAAGCAACAAGAAGTGGTCTGGTCAAGCCCCAAACTGCAAAATTAGGACCTGTCCACCTCTCGGAGCACCGCAACACGGCCGGCTGATTCCTGGTTCTGGCAGCGAAACTAACCAATATGGAGCAGAAGTAAAGTTCGTCTGTTCACCCATGTTCAAACTAAGTGGCAAATCGCAACTCCGTTGTTTGGCCAATGGCACCTGGAATGGGATAGCGCCCGCCTGCACCAGATCCCATTGTGATAAACTACCTCCTGTATCTGATGCTATAACGAAGGGTAATTCTACATTAATTGGTCATAAAATCACGTATACTTGTCGTGAAGGGTTTGTCTTGGCAGGAGATGCTTGGCGCAAGTGCCTGTCCAATGGCCACTGGAGTGGGGTAGCTCCCAAATGCGTGCCCTTGTTATGTGGACCACCGACCGAAGTGGACAATGCGGCAATCCAACTGGTGATCCCTCATGGACAGGAACTATATTCTTATAGCAGCACAGCAGCCTATGCTTGCGCTGATGGATATGAATTAACTGGAAGTCCAGCCCTCGTGTGCGAAGCCAATGGAAAGTGGCTGGGTCGGACACCGACCTGCAAGAGGCTCACCTGCGGTCCTCCCCCGGTGGTGGCGCACACTACGATCCAGGTGGAGAACTACGAACTACTGAGTCGAGCAGTTTACTTCTGCGACGAGGGTTTCAATCTAGTCAGCAATGGAAGCACCGTTGCTCATTGTTTGGCAAGTGGAGATTGGGACACAGACATGGAAAGGTATGTACAGCTTAGTTTGGATAGAATCCTACGAGTGCAGATTGGCATCGTATTTTTGGATTTATTGCAGCTTGAAATGCATCCCAGTGGCTTGTGGATCGCCACCTTCACTTCGAGATGGTCACGTCACTGCCGGAGATCACTTTTTTGGAAGCAAAGCCAACTATTCGTGCAATTTGGGTTATCGAAAGATGCAAGCGTCTGGAAAAAGCATGTGGTGTAATAGTAAAGGTCACTGGCAGGGTAGCAAACCTCATTGCCGACCCATCACTTGTCCGCCCCCCGAACTTCCAGCAAACAGCCTTCTGGAAAACGGCGGTGAATTTAGATTTGGAATGAGTGTCAATTACACGTGCCGTACTGGTTATCGTCTCGTGGGCAAAGAGATGCGGACATGCAAGTTAAATGGACATTGGAGCGGTAGCATTCCACAGTGCCATCGTAAGTCTTCGGGTTTTATTTTTAAAATGTATGGAATTTTAGAGTTTGCACACTTCTAAGACATTTCTTTTTTAGTTATGCCCAAAACTAACTGTTGTTTAAATTGTTGAATGCTTTTGACGACTAAATTCGTGTAAAACTACTATG
Organism: Julus scandinavius; assembly: GCA_034696685.1. Lineage (NCBI taxonomy): Eukaryota > Metazoa > Arthropoda > Diplopoda > Julida > Julidae > Julus > Julus scandinavius. Next base: position 17,885 of record JAQGAE010000035.1, on the reverse strand, counting down.
ATTTCGTCAAGATTTTCTGCAAATTTCCTAAATCTTGGCCAAACATTTCGCACAGGTATCCAGTGTGAAGAGCCAGAATCACCTAAAAATGGTTTTGCAATGGTGGACGACCGTAAATTAGGAGATGTAGCACGCTTTAGATGTGAAGAGGGATACCAGCTCGATGGTGCTGACCAAGTTAGCTGCGATGAGAATGGCAATTGGACGATGGCTATTCCAACCTGCAGACGTAAGCGCCCTTCTTTTTGTTAATGTACAATTATACACCTTTTTTTACATGAATTGTTTGTGTATGCTTTAGCTGTAACATGCGAGAGCCCTGCATTCCCTGCCAATGCCACTGGATTGGAAGATAAAGAAACGTATGTCTTCGGGGACATCGTTAGAGGAGCCTGCACATCAGGCTTTTATCTCACATCTGATATTCTTCTTGAATGTTTGGCTGATGGCAACTGGACTGAGCCAATTGGACAGTGCAAACGTAAGTTCCGACTGACCATTGTATTGTGCTGACCATATTGTATCATGAACTTGCATGTCAAGCTCTACCTTAAATATATTAGGTGTGTCATGTGGTGTTCCTCAAATCAATGCTGGCGTTGTGGTTTTGGGTTCCTCTTATCTATTCGAAGATAAGTTGGCCTACGTTTGTCCGCCTGGTTTGCAACACAAGGGAAAAGGAATTTTGACATGTCAGAGTGATGGCACTTGGGATTCTATCCCTTCATGTGAAGGTAAACGATTTGTTAGTTTACTATTGATAAAAATGAGAAACTGAGCTATATGTGAAGGCTTGAAAATATTACTAAACATGTATTTATACTGGCATTCAGGAGACTTGGTAGGCTAACTACCCTAACAGTGATTTCCAAATTTTTTTCTAAGCAAATGCTGGAATAATTCCTCAAAACGTTTTTCTGATTTGTTTAGTACATTGTGCAAAGTCTTGCTTGAATGGCGGAGTATGTATCAAACCAGGGAAATGCAAATGCCCAACAGGATTCGTGGGAGACAGGTGTCAGCATGGTAAGTCGAGATTTCATTGATTATAGTTTTTTTTGTCCCAAAATGCCAGTTGCCAATGTGTTTAATTTTAAAATAAAAGCACATGTTAAACAAAAGTAGTGAAACTGAGATAAGTTATTAGTTTTCATATCAGGTCAATAGCCAATTGATAAACTTTAGCCAACTGCTGCCTAAGTGGTTGCGACAGTCTTAATTTAAATGCAGAATCAAATAGCTAGATTTAAATTGCAGTTATCGCCACGTGTCCTTCAGCAATACGTTATGCGTTTGTATGACAGAACTGAATTAAATAAACAGAGTAGCGTTTATACAATCAAGTCACATTATGTAGCAAGGATTTTCTGTTAATTTTAATTTTAAGTCCTAATATCACATTTTATTGACAGCAATTTGTATACTACCGTGCCTGCATGGTGGTACATGTGTGGCACCTTATCGTTGCATATGTAATCCCAACTATTTGGGAAGCAGGTGTCAGATTCGTAAGTGTATTTATGGTTGTTTTATTTTAAACCCTTTTCTAACTTCACTTTTTTTTTTCTTTTTTTCTTTCATCATCTTTCCTTCAAATATCCATATTTTACCCCACACAACTTTAACTTCTGCCATATCTCTGCAACTGCCAACATTTCTTCCACCACACATGCTGCCTTCTCAACAATTATTCAACACTCTAGCTTTTTGCTCTATTCCTTGTCTTCATGGAGGAACTTGCATAGGATTCAATTTATGCTCTTGTTTACCTGGCTATTCTGGTCCCCAATGCAAAACATGTAACTATTTGCTATCTTCTTTTTCTGATTTTATGTGTCTGCCTACCAGATAATTTGTAAATATGTCTGTGTTATTAATAGAAAAGATAAAATTCGTGTCAGATTCAATGCAATTCAAGCAATTTTGAAAAAAAAGAGTATTGGTAGGCAGACTTGAGTACAAATTAGTTAGTAATACAACAAATAATACATGGATGTTCCTTTTAATTCATTTAGCAATAAAATAAACAAGGGTGTTCCAGATGCTTGAACAAGCTTTCCGATTTTAAAACGGTATGTATATAATGTCATCCCAGCCTCTGTTATAGCCTCTTATCAGCGAAAGGATCAATCAAGCAATTCCATTCAGAAATGACTGGTGTATTCTTTACTAAAATAATAGCAAATGTTTTAATGTAAAAGCGATTTAAAGTAATATTAAAAATAATATATTCTCACCACAATCAAATCTGTTATGTTGCTGCGTTTGAAGTTTCAAATTTCAATGAATTAGATAAGTTCAATTTCAGGTGGATCCAGCATTGTTTCCCTCCTTTGCAGTCTGTATTTTGTCTGGTGTACAGAAATCTTGGAGAAACACATTGGCTAGATTGCTGAGCCGTTGATTAGAGGATTCCGAAAACCTCAACATACAATCTATAACAGGCAAGTCGGTAATTTCTATAAAATGTAAAAACAGAATTAGGAGTGGGTCGGTTAGGTCTGCTCTACTTGTTTCATCATTTGAATAAAAATGAGCATATGCTTTAGATGAAACTCGGCAGTTAACATTTAGTTTAAGAACAATTATTATATTTAAGATTTAATCGTATAATCCAGCCATTATAACATACCATTTTGTGAATTTGGGGTGATGAGGAACATTAGTGTAGAAATTGCTGATAATACAGTTTCTTCTACGGTACTGCAGAAAGTGTGATATAATAGACAGATTAAGTAGCTTAGAAATAGCTGAGAAACTAATTGAAATTCTTCTCATACAATTAACAAACCTAGACAAACAACCTATGATGAGCTTTATGCCATTATGATAAAGGATCTTTTGCTTGTTTTCTGGATCTGTAAAAAAAAAAACAATAGAGACTTTTAGTTAGAAGATTCTATTATTAAGACCATTATTTTAGTAATTAACAGTCTCAAAGTGTAATTGAGGTATATAATGAAAACATTTTACCTAATGCCAAGTTGCATAAGCCTCCCATAGCAAATTCCATCAAGTTGTCACTGGTATCGGTCAACTGATCTACACGCATTCATTAAAAGTATTAATTATATAAACTTGACAGTGATGTTAATGTTGTTGGTGGTGAAACAGCAATCTAATAGAAACTAATTACCCAAAAATAAGTTGATAACGTTCAGTTGTCGCAAGTAGACATAATTTGATGGGTCGTAAGCAAAATTTGCTAAATTCGCCAACACTTGCTCTTTATATTCTGGATAAAATAATGATAAACAATGTAGGGAAACAAAGTTGAATACCAAATTTAGTTTAAAAGCGATTGGTGTTGACTAGTTATTAGCCTACCTTTAGAGTTTGTATCCTGGAATTCGGTAACCAACTGTTGCAAATAACTGCGCCTGTCATTATCTTTATTTCTTGGCATTTTAAATATATGCACAACGAAAAGAGATACGAGTGAACGAAGGCGATGACACCATGTTTAATATAGCAGACGACATATGTTCTTGGTGGTACTTTCGGGACGAGCCCTGTGATCAATTCTGATTGGTAGAATACTGCTTAGCGACTAAATTCGGCTGCTTTGATTGGCCAGATTTTTGCCAATGGTTAGATCAGTCAAAGCCATGCTTGTTCAAAGTGTGGTCGCAACGTGGTTTTTCGCGTGCTGCTGTTATTGTTTTACTTCTTCGCCATTTTTAAAAGTTTCGGTATTTTTAATAATGAACCTGAACTTATGTCATCACTCGTTTTTAAAAAAAGTAGCTTGTTTTATATTATGTGCGGTGTTTCGGTTCTTCGATAATTTAATAAAAAACCTGACTTGGCTAAAAGTATAAGTAAGGTAAGATATTTAAATGACCACTTGTTTTTAATAATTAATAATAGCGGCGTTGATGGCTGGAATACAATAGCAAAATTATGGTATTCCCGCCATCTACCAGGAATGCGATAGGATTATGCATTGATATTCCGATTGTCTAATAAGGAATTTGTTCGGATTTTGTTTTTTTCCAAAATGGTGTGATATGGCATATTTCCACTTTGCATACATTTGTTGTCATGGTTCAAAGTTTAAAAGTCCTTGCATCAACTTCGCGATTACTGCCAATTGCAGCGCCACCTGTGGTCACTTACCTAATAAATGTAAATTATGTAGGAAAAAATACTATTGAAAATCCATGTAGTTACGTTATATTTCAAATCTGAACGCTATAGTGGTTTTAAATTTAATGTTTTGTCTCGCGTTGTAGTAAACTTCTAAAGAATTACACTAGACACATTATGTAAGGTTTGATAGAAATGTTTTATACAAGATATTAGATAAATATTAACAAGGTCAAGGATGAACGACTTACATTTAATACATGAAATGACAAAATCTAATTACAATATTTGTACAAAAAGTTTTCATTAAATATAATCATCGGTGATGGGCCTTTTCAGGCAGACGACTTTTACAGTCTTGATTTCTTGCAACATGCGTTTAGTTTAAAAAAAATTCTTCTAGAGAATTTTTAAAAAAATTCCAAGGCATTGTGGAGTCATCTCTATGCACGCATATTATGCCATATAGTTTAATACAACGTAAAATTATGAGAGTTTTGGCAAAATAAGTCCAACGGATGCCGTGAGAGGTGCGGGTGAAATAGACATGACTTTACACGAGGCTGATCCCGTTACGCTTGCCAATTTGCCGGCTTCCAGTTGCCACGAAAGTGATTTTTTGTTGTTGTTATGCCTTTTGATGTGCTTGGTCAAGTGGTCACTACGCATGAAACGATGATCACACGTTGGGCACACAAATTTCTTTTCGCCGGTATGAGTTCTTTTATGACGTGAAAGTTCATCTGAACGCGAGAAACACCGTCCGCAGTTTGGCCATGTACAAACGAATGGCTTTTCTCCTGGAAATATCAAATAAAACAAACAATTAAAATACTGTATGGAAATGCCAGCAGATTTATAAGATTCTGGACTATGGCTTAATAAAGTATAACACGGTTCGGCATTATCTGAACATACCTGTATGCGTTCGGATATGTGCCTTCAGATGGGAACTTTTAAAGTACTTCTTGCCACATTTTGCATACTCGCACTGGTAGAGGCGTCGCCTGGTGTCCCCGACCTTCGAGTCTTGCGGCGCAGGGTCGGGAATCAGGAGTGGTGCCGGGAACAGCGGTCTTAGTTTTGTCGTGGCACAGCCGTCCTTTGCCTCGACGTTGATGCCAGCGCAAAGAGTAGCCATGGGTGATACTTGGGCCGCGCTGGTCGTAGTCAGCACAAAATGCATCACTGGGCTTTGTCCTAAACTGGTGATGGGAATGAGGGTGGACGTAGGCTGCATGGGGGTCAAGTACACTGCGGAAGGTGAGGTTTGTTCGCTGTACCGATGCTGTTTGCTTCCGCTCAACTGTCCCGTGACTGTCAGTGGTACTGGTAAAAAGGGGATAACTTGGGGTTCGGCCTTCGGGGCGATGTTCACGTTCAGCGATTTGTTCTGGGTGTCGGGGGTCACATGCGAGTTCAGTCGTTCTAGCATTCTTAAAGGGTGGAAGGAAGCCGCCACCATGTTGTTGTTTTGTACTATCGGGGAAACCCTGTGTTCGTTTTTGGAGGGAGGCGGCGAGAAACTTTCCCGAGGAATCTCGCTTTGGAGCGTGGCCTTCTCCAGGATGTCCTCGCATGGCGGACACCGGCGATGCTGCACGATGACTGTAGAGGGCACAGAAGTGATGCAAGACGTCCTCTGTCTGTTTAAAGAAAATTCGCTGGGACTGGCCACCACTTTGGATCGAGTCTCTTCAGAGTTCTTTGGGACTGGAACAGTTAGTGGGGCAGAGGAGGGCCGAGGAATAGCGGACTGGTCGAGTGCCTGTGGATGTGCTGCATCCGTTGGCCTCTTCGGCTTGTTTAAGGTGGAGGCCGAAAACGAGGATGCCCTTACGATGACAGAAACTGGCATGGCGGTTAATGTCGGGCTGGGCGTTCTCGGCGGACTTGTTGCCAGTAACAGCTGAGAAGAGTAAAACAAAAAAGTCAGTATGTTTCGAAAATATGATAAGAGAGTGGTGGCGCATTAAAATCGAAGGGATCGAGATACTTACTCTCGCCAATTCGGAGTCGTGTCGAGGCCTTTTGGTGGGTGGCTCTGATAAAGATTCTTCCCACTCACTATCCGACGTCATGGGGGGAGTCTGGCTGCATAGTCGAGATGGCAAACGAGGCGGAATGTACTGGGATCCAGCGTCGCCATGTTGGCGTCTTGGCGACTGCCTACTAATGGCGAGTAACGTTTCGACTGCATCCAAATCAGTATGATGCAGCGGCTCTGGCGTTGCGCACTTTGGATTTGAAAAACTTGTCCTCGATATGCCCTGCAATTTGTAGAAAAACACACCTTTAGTAAAAAAAGCTCTTGATTAGCCTGCTTTTTATTCGGTATAATGGTTAGGGCATGGGCATCACAATTGCAACGCAGGAGCTAGTACTATACACTCTAACATGCACATTTGTAAAATGAAAGCAGCTGTTCTGTTCCGGAATATTCAACTCCAGAGACTTGGAAGGGCTCGAACGTCCTCTGTTTGAGATATCGCTAACGTCAACCTCGGAGTCGATGAATGATGGAATTTCCAGCATGATCAGCTGAGGCTGAAAGATGAGAATTTTCAAAAAAAAAAAAAAAAAAAAAATGCAAATCCATAAGATGTCAGGTTTTTGTCTTCAACTCCAGTCTTGCATAACTTTCTGATGATAATTGTATTCGCTCTATCCATGACATCGTCGGCTTGGCGAATTGGTGAAGCGCTGTTCCGCACTGGATAAAGTTGTAAAGAAAGAAAAAAAAAATGCCTTGCTTATTGCATTCTCAAGTAGTTTCTGTTTTTTAGTTCAATGCCCTCAGCCAAATTTTTTATTGGAAGAAATGGTTCGCTAAAATATTCAGTCAGCACATGCAGACATTTGTCCTCATCGATGATTGTCCATCACTTGGAAGCAAGCGTGCTTCTACTGGCAGCCAAGGATCACGACACCAACCACCTGTGACGTCAGCCATGCGGGGTTCCTGGAAACCAAACAACCCCACAGCGTGGAAACCTTGTCTACATGTTCGTGCATGTTTGCTGTTTATTTGCAGGAATGGTATTCTTCCCCACTAATTCCACCACCCCTCAATGTCCCTGATGCATGGTTACGAGGGGATGGGTAACACTATCGCGGGAAGGACGTCTCACTCTACAGCTGAGCCCATCATCTAATCACGCCATTGTCAGTTTGAATCTGATTGCTGACGTATTTAGCAAGACTCCAAAGCCAGCATTTTGCACGCTAGACCGTCCGACTTTCAAACTTTTTTTTGTACCACCTTGTCGCTGAGGGCCTCACTCGAGCTTCCCATAGCAACTGAATTTCAACCGAGGTTATTTCGATGACATCACACAAAAGGGGAATGAGGAGGAGGAGGGCGGTTAACGACGTACCTACTACGATGGTTGGCTTCCCACCCATTTTTTATTGCGCTAGAATTGAGGTCAGGTGATGGGAGAGGGAGGAAGGATCCTGGGGGTGGTCACGCAGGAAATTAATTTTTCTGAAAACAAACGATGCGAGTATACAAAATGGGAATGAAGTTTTATTTCTAAATTGGCCCAGTTGGCTGCGATTCAGACTTTCAGGACACCAGTGTATCCTCCTGGGTCCACCTGCTCGTTACCAGACCCTATTTCGCACCCCTTTGTCTTTTGGATGACCTTTGGTTTTGTTCTGTTGACTGCTTCGATTTCAAGGATGTTTTCTGTTTGCTCTGTGGTAAACAACAGACAGCTTGGCACCGCTCCTCTTTATGCTAATGAACGCTCATTAAGAAACTGCTGTTTTATTCGGCTAATTAAACGCCTGGGTGCATTACCGTATCGTACTTCCATTCCAAATTAGGACGAAACGAGTCGGATTTAGGACAATTGTCCAAATTGGGTCAAACTGACCCTGGTGACGTCATCGATGATACAGTCTCGTGATCGCGTGTGTAGCTATCACGCGGGGCGGTTGTGACGCCACGAAGGCGTCACGTCAAAGCATTTGAAAGAAAATACTTTAGATGGTTATGCATTATTACTCACTATAGATAAATATTAAATTACGCGTCGTTTGAAAATAGAGGTTAATGCTGTAACATTACACCACGGATATTTCAGCTTTAAATTCTCGTTTAATTCATCCATTATTTGCTTTAATATAGTTTCGTGGAAATGGCAAAATTTGCTGTTATAATTAACATTTGGCAAAGCACTTTCCATCACTGTTTTTTGAATGTACGACCTAAATTCATTTGTTGCTAATTAACAATTTATGAGATTTTAGTGATTGATTAATGGTGAGTTGTGGGAACAGCCGACTTTATACAATAACAAATTTGTTGGTAAAAATTCAAGGGTTCCTGGCAGAAACTATGTTTTCAAGGATCCCTCGCACCACTTTTGTTTTTTATACATATTAATTTTTCAGTTTAATAACAATTTCCCAAAGGGGACAGGAAATTCCACCATAAACTGCTGTTGTAACACAAATTTCAAGCATAATTCCAGACTTTTTTGAAGTGATAAAATTCAAGCACATTTCCTGATTTGTAAGGCTGCTGGACACCCTAAATAAGGCGATTTATAAAATTATCATGGCACACCATATGTTTTTTAAGGACATGGTAGTATCTATAGTTTGCTATCTGGAAAAAGGGTTTAATCATGTTTGGAACAAATAAGGAACATTTTTAATGTTTTCTATTTACAATTAGTATATAGAGCCCCCCACGAACTTCCGCGGCACTTCATGTTCATGTTGCAATACGGGTTTCGCTGAAATGTGGCTTAATTTGGTACTATTCGAGGCCCTGAGAAATATGGGGTGGGAAACAAGGGTTTGGGGTTAAAAATTCTGTCTTTTTTTTAGTACGTGTGCACCCAATTTCATTTTCGCCGTCTTGTTGGAATTGGTGCTGAACGTACAAATAAACACCAGTTAACGAGTAGATAAGAGGTCGCTTCAGCGTGTCCACGTGCAATGCACGTTCCCTTTGTCCTATCTAGGTTACTGACTGACGTGCCTACGTGACGCATAGGCAGAGCGCTAGGCGAGCGCGCAATGGCCGTAGACACACTCTTGTGTAGCGCTGCCGTCCTGCTACGTAGCGCTTCGGGGAAACGCCTTGACAGATGAGTGTGTGACGTCACAGGTGTTCACGTGGTGAGGACGTGATCGGCGAATGCACAGTGGATGTGACGAGGCGTTGCCTTTTTCTGCTTGTTTACTCACTGGCCAAAAATAACGCGTTGCGTGAATTTGAATTTGACAAAAAGATCTTTTCATCTAAAGACCGTTAATTGTTTGAACGATAATCGAAAGTGGTTTAACTGGTTGTAAGGCCTAAGCGATCGTTCAACCGCCCACCTCTTGATCTGTTGCTGGAGTCAATACGTTAAGTTTAACACGGGTTTTTATTTTTCCATCGGTGTTGCCTTTTAATCTCTGAATAACGCTAACGGTGGTTTGGCTTTTTTTTTCACATCGGCGTTTAAATCTCCCTTTAATCGCTGAATAAAGTTAATACGACCATTTGTGCCAGATTGCTGCTCCAATGGAAGGAACCTAAATCACAAAAACCCCAAAACCAATTGTGGGTTGCACCAAACTTTGGTTTTAACGGCGATTATGGTTATTTTTGTCTATTATTGTACTTAATTGTTTAGATTTAACAAATAGGCTTTTGATTATTGATTTTTGTCCGGCTGAAATACGAGAAAATCGCCAATTACACCCATCTGAGTTTGGTGCAACCCACCATGAATCCCATCAAATAATTCCATGAAAGTTGATCAGTGGTTAAAATCAGGTTTATTTGCTCGCACGAAAGCAAGGATAATACACACGAATAAAATAGCAATTGTTCAAATTTGACAGAGCTAACAACTACTGTGCAATATGAATGAACAAGATCAAAAATATAAAACATCAGGGAAAAAAAAATATTGAGAATTAATGGAACATTACAAATATCGCGACAAACATAATAAAATGCAACGGATTTCTGATGTTTTACTCATTTTACCACCGTTTTCTATGGGAGTTTTAATACAAATAGGTGGAAATTAACAAGGTATATGGGAATGGGAGGAGGGGGGATAAATACAAGAAACGGTACTCACTTTTGGCGAATGGGGCGGCGTGTACGGAGGCGATAACATAGACGAATTGACGTGGAAATCTTCCATCATGCCCATTTAGGTTGTTTTAATCTTTCCGAAAATCGTGTAGTTTCAATGGACGAAATTGCAAACGGTGCTCACAAACACGCTCTTCATTCGAATTTAACGTTGGATTTTCGTTCCCAAAGCTTGAACAGTATACTTAGCAATAGGTTTTCCCCCTCGCACACGGCGCAGATAATTTTTCAGCAGAGGCGCGTTTGGAAGCAACCAATGGGAAGCCGAGGTGCGGCGGGCTTCGACCAATAGCGGCTTTCTGTGCATGTGATCAGCGCCTGCACATGGATGTGTGTGCACGTGCACAGGGAATGACCTGAGCGTGGTGAGGAACGAAGGCAAAGCATGATCCGGTCGTCAGGAGGGTGTTGCCTCGTGGGAGAATTGCGGCATAGCGTGGGGGCTGGCACGTAGCAATGCCTAACCCCCAGGAAAATGTGTTATGCCATCGATATAGCCCTTTGGAAACGGGAAGGGACAATCCCCCGTTTCTACCGTGACCTTTTTGTTTTCGGAAGGGTGCCTGTCTGGGTGACCTCTTGTTTATCCAGCTCTCACGTTTTGGGAAACTGCATGGGGTGAAGGAGGATGGACTGGTTCCTGAACATTTCCTGTTATGGGAATATTACCATTACCACCCCTCATTTTTATTACATTGCGATAGAGATACACTAGCAGGGTGGCTAACATCCTTGAAAGTCGGGAATTATGCTTGAAGTTCGGTGTATTGGTTGGTCGTGCTATAGGGGTCCTTGGAAATGTAAGGAATGAACTCTGTAATCCTTGGAATGTGTTTGAATTTATTCCAGCATATTGATACACTTTGACTACGTTGAGAGCCATGACGGTTGAGCTGTTTCTAATTACCATCTGTGATCTTTGATATTTATGATAGCATTATCATCTGTTTATTTATTTGTCGTACTTAATTGTGCCCCATTGGGACATGGTTTTCTGATTGATTACCACTAAAAAACCAAAATTACAATAACAGATCAACGAATGGGAAATTGGTATGACAACCCTGGATCGGGACGTTCACTCTGTGCTTATTTTGATCGGATGGGGTCAATGTGCATGTGTATATAGAGTAACCAGGGTTGATCTGGGTCAAAGTCCGAAGTGAGAGAAGTCATCCCGGTGACCAGTATAGTATGTATATACGGAGACCATTGGTCCCATTGAATTCATGGATCTTTGACTGCCTATAGCCTTTTTAATTTTTTAAAGAATTTCCAAGATAATTGAATACTTTGATTGGAGCAAGATATCAATTCAACTATACGTAAGCATAATCCTAAAATAGAAATAACATTAACCTGCAATTGACACGAGTGGCACTGTAGCTCCCGTAGTAAAATCTTAATTTTAATGCTGATTTTCCTTTATCGTAATTTATATTTAAATTGACATTTATAGATATCTTGCTTCGATTAAAGTATGGCCTTGTTTCTCCACACATTGCATTTCATTTCTTTTGAGGTTTGGTTACAATTTCTCTTTTATTTTAAAAAGCGAATTGTTTGATGAATGAAGAATTTAAAAATTGTTTCTGGAATAACATGTTTCCAGTTGTTTTTATTGTACGGTAGTTGTGCACTATAGCACTAATTTTTTTGGAAAATGTTATGACAATGATGAAATTAAATCTATGAAGTCAGGATGACTATACACCGAAAGGTTTAAAACATTTTATTCAAATAACATTTTTATATTTAAAAAAATCCCTTCCCTTCTTTATTCTTTGCTCATAAACTGATTTTCATTTATGTGTGCCATAAGCTGAAAATTTCTTGAAAGCCACCATTATATTGAAACAGATGCTATTACCTACTATTTTCTAACATGAATTTCGTTCTATGTTTCATGCAATATCGCCCAAACTTTCATGACCTCTATCAAGCTGGTTATACCATTAGTTTGGTCCCTTGACTCCCTACATTGACCGTGGAAATACTATTTTTCACATTTAATTGGTTCTCCCATAATTTCTTGACTTTCTGATATACAAAAACTAGGTTTTATAAAGCAACGAATATGCCCCATAATATACATAGATATAGACCTGGTATTCCAGTGTTTTTCACAATGTGTGCCGCGATAGTTTTTGATCAAATTTAGTGTGCCGTAATGCTAAAATTGATAAAAACAAAACACTGGCTTATAGGAATGACCTCATGTGTTCGAACCCAATTGAGTACTATTGTGAATTACAAGATCGGTTGAGGGATATAAGAATGACAAAATATCCGAATTTTGATTAGACTTTGCAAGGGATGTACACAGGATTTGACCTCGTCCACACGCGGGGCTTCCCTGGCCCCTTCGCAACCAGACGCAGGACACGGCTGGTTAAATGTGAAAGTGGCTAGCCCTTCAAGGCCGGCTGACGTCAATGGATGGGCAGTCAAGCAAACCTACGCAACACACCCACCGCAACAGGCGCTGCCTCCATGGGGATGGATAAAAAGGGGTCACCCCCGAATGGCTGGATTTTGAACTACCCTCAGGCGTCTTATGAACTTTTCACCTATCACTGTTACGCAACGCCACCTCCAAGTTCCAGGCCTTAAAAATGATTTTTATATGTAAAACATCTGCTGCATCTACTATATTAATTTATGTATCCGTTCCACGACCTATTGCGACTGCGTATTAGTCATGTCGGATTTGCCCCACCTCATGGAATACATTGCCTGAATTACCTGACGAATAAATTTTGCAATACACCCGTGACTTTTTAGACCAATAAATAAATAAACTTTGCAAGCGTATAAAATGGTTATGCATATTTATATTTTGGTTTCAATTCCAATGCCGTTGTAAAATTTCAGTCAATAACGTTTTAAAGATTAAAGACGTGTATTTTGTTTTTCTCATCCATTGGCAATAGACCGATAATTATAAATAATATTTCGTTTGGTGGGAAGAGAAAATTTGAAAACATCTTGGAGCCTCAACTATTATTGCGTTGTTTTCTTGTACGGCATCTGGTTTTCGTCACCTCTGTTTTAGGTGTGGCACGTGAACATGGAAATACATATAGTTGATTCTTGTCTTCACTAATCCTAACAGTTGTACACATTGCAATATCTGACCAGGGTCTGGTACGCTGTTTAAACAATGGTACTTGTCACCACATATTGCCAGAAATGACCATAAGACTGAGGTACAATATAATCTACATCAATACGTCAGTTAAACATGAATTCCTATCTGGTGGCACTCTATCAATATCCAGTTTGTCCTCGTACTGGTTTCCAATACTTCTGCCATTGTTTATAAACAAGGAATTGTTGCCATACTTGTTTTCTACTATTAATACTTCTTCTTAATATGTGTTGATTGGTGATACTGGTTCTCTGGTTGAAATTCATACATTCATGACCAATGTTACATGAAAAAGATACACTCAGTATGAAACTTTGTGTACTTGGTGTATATGGGCTATATTCTTTTGTAACCCGATCTGCAAGTTCTGTAGTGAAACATGTTTTAGGGTTTTTATTGCACAGCTTTTGCAATTTGTACAAGTTTTTTGGAGATATCCTATAGCAGTGTACTCAATGCAATATCTGACCACTGTTTGGTAAGCTGTATAATCATTAGGACTTTGTCGCCTCTTATTGGCAGAAACGTACAATGTCCTCCTAAGAGGTACATATAGGTCCTGACATGATGACATCCGCAATATGAAATTAACATTTGCAAATCCATATTTTGTATTTGTAAATGTTACACTTAAAACTGCTTAGATCTGGCATTATAAATCACAATTGTTTTTTACAAAAAAGGTGTCCAGTATATTTCTGCCCTAGAATTGCAAAACTGCATTGTTGATATATATATACCAGTTGAATTATTAAACACAACTTTGTAATAATTGACCCGTTGATAAGTGATGGCGAACAAATTTCCCATGTGAAGTATTTTTGAGAACAAATTTCAAAGTAACTGTTCGTTATTTGTCGCTACTTATGCAGCAAAAATCTAAAAAAAGAGGAGGAAAAGTGCGTGTACAGTATATTGCGTGGAATGACCAGTTTCAATGTGTTTGTACCCAAGCCTTGAATGGGCGTCCTTGACGAGACACCCTGTACGACGGATACGAAGCTATTTCCGTTGTTATTTACTGTTTCACGCAGTAGGCCTAAATATAAATTTTATTTTAATGGCGTGTATATATAAACGTGCGGCAAGGCGTTCGGTTTCGCCATGAAAACTCCTTGAGGATAACCTAAAATCCGATTAAAAAACTTGGCCCGTTCAACTTTATATAGATAACCTAGTTGGTCGTATAGTTAACACGTGTACACTGGCTGATTCGCCACTGGAAAGCCTTGTACCATGTGACACCAGGTTACGTAGTTCGTAGCACACCAGTCATATGTTGATTTGCTGCGTGCAAAATCCTTGTATTTTTCCTAGTTTTTGCTTTTGCCAACAATGAAATCTTAACCTATTGACACGCATATTATGCTATAGCAAAGCCAATGGAAATTCTGGAAAATATTTGCAACTCTTGTTTGCTGTTGAAGATTGGTGCAAGGGGCTTCTGAGCAACAGATGCTATTTTTAACGATAGTTTTGACATTGAGGATCCTGGGAACGTTGCGATGTGTATATTCCTCGTTAATGCAAAGGACATGGTGAAAATTACCCAGAACAAGGCTGTAGTTGGGGAAATATGTCAGTTGCAAAAGATTCTGGAAAGTAAGATGCATTTAATGGGGCAATTCTGGAAGGATCTGGCAATGTCGCCAATCATACAACAATTTCCGGAATTTTATAGTCGTGATTGTAACCATACACGTTTATCATCGAATACCACGTGTGGTTGAGTCATCCAGGATCATGTATATGTAGCTTGCATTGTATACAGAATGAAAAATAATTAGCTTCCATATTATTTTAGCACGCTTGTATATTCTGTAAAAAGAATGGTTATTTGCCTATACGTGGTTGTAAATCAGTTCGTTTCATGTTTTAGGTTTTTTAACATTTTTTTTTCTCAAAATATGAAAATTCATATTTCTATGTGGGGAAAGAGATTTCAAATTGAAGTCATTGCGAGCATCGCACCTTCTAGATTTATAAAATCGTGCAAAATCAGAATATGCAGTACCTATATTAGTTATTCAAAGTATACCACCTCATATTATTGGTACAATTAACCTTATTCCAGTTCAGTACCCCTGGTGGTGCATGATCATTTAGCATGGTATCTTAATCAATCACTTCATGTTTAATGGATTTTTTAGAAATCCTGCAAAATATGGCTGCTTCTAGAATATTGCAATATTGTTGGCATCGATTTTTGTTTTGTGATCTTTATTTCGAAATATCTGATTTGAAACAATTATTTCCCACAATTACACTTGTCATTAATGTTGTACGTCTTGATGAGAATTTACCATTGACATCTATTGATGTTTCAATAACATACAAGTGGTAGAGTACATAGTTAATCATGAGTTGCTCAATTTTGTAATATTCCCATAAATTGGCTAAGCAGGGTTTTCAAAATTTTCTACAAAGTACTTCGCAGTAGGCAATGTGACCTTCTTCGTTTTCAATTTGTACGCATGTGGGTGAAAACAAACATACGATACGCCTGTGTCATATCGCTATTTTGATATCAGTTTATTATATTTATTTTTGACATTGAATCGACACATCCGTGAATTATCCTTATATATGCTTGGAAACAATACGATTGCATTGTACACGGCCACCGCTAATTGTGATGAAGACGAATCCTACGTGTTGATTATCACGTATGACGTCAAGGCGTAGTTCATGACGTCATCGTCCTTGTGCCTTCGTACACACCTCCAGTTTCAAAGCTATGAAAATGAAATTGCTTGGAAGCCAACCTAGGCGTGTGTATGCTTGAAAAAAAATTCCGGTTGAGATGCTACATTTTGGCTGTACTGCTCGCTTCTTTATCACAAAACGTGTTACTCATTTTTCTCTTAGTCACAAATAACTCAAAAATAGGGCTTGCCCTTTTTACAAATGCCAAAGGTATAATTTGAAAGTTAGATTCCTATTACTAGGATGGAAAAAATACTTGAAAAAACTGACAGTAATTCGCTCAATTCTTGAATAGGATTGCGTGACATTTCGAAATTTTCCTTGTTCTCTGAAATTTAATATTAAAAGATTCGTCGAAATTGTAGCACCTGCTAAATATGCTTAAGGGGGTTACAAACTAGCACATGTAAAGGTAAAAAACTCTGAATGATTGTTTCCTCATTGAACATAAACTGTCCAAACTTGCCACATTTACAGTAGAACACTCTTATCCGGCTCACTTTGATACACTTTTCTGTATCACGTTGGGCAAAAAAAGAATCGCAGACAGCATTGAGCAATATTTTTCAGAAATAAGTTTGAAAAATAAGGAATAATTTTGTAAATATGCCAATTACTAGTCAAAAGTCTGTATTTACAACTTTTTTTTTTTTTTTTTTTTTTTTTACAAATTCCGGTTTAATCAGCTGTTTTGCTTAACCGACCATGCAACCTCCAGGACGGATGTTAATTATATAATTAACATAAATAGAAATAATTTGAAATTGTACAGCAATGAAGCCCGACAAGCTTAAATTGACGTCACATTAGGGCGCATTGCTGTTTTTTTTAGGTAGTTAGTCAATGGCCACAAGAATCCTGCCTATACGGTTGCTGCACATACTGCATAGGGATACACACCGAATCTTATTGGCTAAATATACACTCGCTCGTTTCTGTTCTTTTTCAAAATTAACGATGTTTTATTTGTTGAGGTGGATGAACCGGATAACTCGTCTATTATAATAACTCGCCAAGTTAAGACTTTTTAAGTAATTTTTATGGTGTATAACATGCTGCCATCTGTTGTCTTTTTCATCGTCAGTTTAGGGTGAATCACAACCCTATCACTTTCAATGGGTGAAATTTTAAAACACAATTCCAGGCAAACCAAAAGAGATTAAATAAAAATAAAAATTGTCTAAAATAGCTTGATAAATCAGCAACGGTATCACTTTTTCGTTTTTCACTTTGAGCTGGTAGATTTTCTTTAAATTAATAAACAAGTTTGAAAAATGTCCGTTAATTTGAATTCTCGTGCTGCCACCTGCTGGCAGCGTGGATGTTATCAAAACACTGAATGTTAAGTGGGAGAAGACCATTCAGCGCGCTCTAGTGGCAATTAATAATACTAATGCTGTTAAACACTGATCAAAAACAATATCAGTTTTTTTTGGCATACAGCTGATGGATTTTGCAGAAAACGTTTCCGCGTGAATTGTGCATTTTTAACATTTTTCAACACACAAATTTCGTTATAATTCTCGCGGCACACAATACGTTTTTGATGTAGGTTGACCCTCATTTTCTAATGAAAAATCAGGATTTCAATAAAATGGAATTCTCTTTTCTTTAATCTGGATGTAGGAGATTTGGCGGAATAGCTATGGTTATGGTCTTAATCAACTGTTAATTGTTTTAAGCTGGATCACAACCCTATCACTTTCAATGGGCCAAACCAAAAGAGATTAAATAAAAATATTAAAAAAATTTGTTTAAAATAGCTTGATAAATCAGCAATGGTATCACTTTTTCGTTTTTCACTTTGAAATGGTAGATTTTTTTAAA
>JAQGAE010000034.1:0-74232 GCA_034696685.1 Julus scandinavius | reverse complement strand
ACGATAAATCGATTTGGGAAAAAAAGATTTAAAATTAAATGCAACTAATAAATTCATAGTCATAAATAGAAAAACAACAAAATTTAGTTAGCAATGCAATTATTGTTTTGTCTATAGAATGCCATATTAAGTTAAATACTTTATGAGGTTTGATCCATAATATCCGATTTATTCGCCAAATTGTGAAAATGAGCTCGCAACATATTGTTTCGGCTATATACTGTATTACAATTGGCTTTACAAAGCAATTTTTCTATTAATAAACAACATCGTCCTAAATGAGCTGAGCCCAATAATTCGAGTTGAACTAATAGCATTTCAACGAAATAAGTCATCCTTTTCTCCCCTGTAATCCCTATAGGGTACAAATTGTAATATCTATTTCTGAGGATATTTTGTTGAAGCATCACATTGCCCGAATGGATATTTCGACTCCATTATGATGGTTTACAGTTCCTTAATGGCATCCAATAGCACAGCATTTGTTTTTACGAGTTTATTTGGAAGTCATAACTCAATGAGCAGCTTTTCTAGATATACGTTTGCAATAAACTGTTTTTCGCTTTTGCTGTATATACACAGACGAAATGCCAATAAAGTGAATCGACAAATGGAGGCTTTTTTGTGCAAGTTTTATTGCCATCAATGATATCGTTACGCTGTCAGGCATCGTAAGTTACAGAATTTCAAGAAGTCGTGATAATTACGCCTACATTTAAGGCCGATTTAACAACCTGGCAATGAAAAGGAAGATGCCAAGTATCTCTTCAAGCAATGAAAGGGAATTCAATAATTACACGAAAAGGTTCGACGCTTATAACCGTGTGTTAGTACACGAAAAGAACAATTATATGCTGAAATGTTCCCATCAAAGATCTCACAAATGCTTTAGTTTTTACAAGAAATAAACATTCCATGTGGTGGTTGCAGATGAAACTATAGCATACATGACTAACTAAATGTTTTTAGAATTTGAGTTATAAATATTCCATCTTTGCCTAAACATTCTTTTTACCAAGACCAAAAAATTTCCGAAACATTCATGGCAACCTTATAATTAAATGTCTCAACATTTCGATTCTATTCTGTACCTAACATGCCAGTGTTAGCAAGCCTTTGCAATTTCTCCTTGCATCGCACATTTTCTATTGGATATGAACGAGCTGTGACTTTTGTTTCAATTTCTGCCATAAATCCTAATATGGGATGTCGTTGACCACTCATTCCACGCAGTGTCCATACATAACCTCTGATATGTCATTTGCTTCCTTGAAGAAAGCAGCCGTTCAACCTGCTCGCATTGGGTAAACGATGTTTCTGTGCCCAGATACGAAATTCACTTTTAGAAATAAATCGAATTTATGTTTATATTAGGCTGCCTAGTTTTTATTTTCCTGCCCTGTATATAAAGTGCATTTTTGTGACATCATTCCTGATGGCATTTATCAGCAGGAAATGATGGAGTGGCCCGCAGAGACGAGTCAGAAGTTCAACGATGGCATGTCATGAAGGAATGCGCATGAAAATAGCATTTCAAATGGCAAAACCCTCTCCTGATGCTGGCCAATGAAGGTAAATGGTGAAGATCCCAGGGTAAAAAAAAACGTCCATGATGTCTAGCAGATATTTTGTTTTCTTTAGAAAATAAATATCATGCAAACATTTTGCGCATCTGTAAAATATTAACAGAGTATATAGATCAGCTAAATTATTAATATTATTTCCAGACATGTTCAATATAACAGCCATACTGAAGAAAAAAAACTGACGCCATTAAAAGATGTTGTTTGTGTACAGTGCATCTGTACTTGTATGGTCAATTAACTCTAGTCAAAATAAAGTTCCATAGATGGTCTAGAAACATTGTGGCATATGATAGACAAAGGCAGAATATGTCATAACGCAGTCAACTGAACAACAAGCTAAAGCAGGTACATTTAAAAGAACGCGATGCAACCTAAACCAGAATTTTTATCCTCATGTTTTCCAATAATGTTCTCTCCGTTTTGCATTAGTCACTCAAATATATTAAAACGTTGCCATATTGTGCGTGTCCAGCCAGATTAGCTTATCGCAAACGAACAGAGACTAAAGTAAATATGTCCACATCAGAAATCATGTCCTGGGAACTTTTCATTGAAATACAGCCTCGTTAACGCCAGCGTTGGCAATGTCGTGCAAAATTCACATATACAAACAAGCGAGAGAACATAAATGCAAATGTATCTTTAGTCCACTGACTATGCAATGACGACGTGATGTTAATTCTGATTCATTCATTCTTCAACGCATTTACTTCCCTTATTTCTGGCATCTTGTTTTGCATCTGATAAATTATCAAGTAGGCATGCATGAAATTGCGACAGTTTAGAATTTTTATAACAGCATTTGTGCAGTTGAAATTTTTGAATGTTGGTTGAGAGAAAAATGAGTGAAAGGGGTCGAGGCCAATGAACGACGCATAAAAACGAAGCATTACATATTTTATAGAACTGGTGTAGAATGCTAATTTAGCTCAGATATGACGCCCAAACATGACGTCAATGATAAAAGTGAAGGAATACTACTAACCCGTCTTCATGAAAGTTACATGAAGGAAAGTTATACAAACCCATGTCAAGTTCATTGCATATTCAGTGGAAACCCAAGACTTCGATAGGTGGATTTAGGATTTTTCATACGCTGTATGCAGTATAAAGATTGTGCATTTTGAGTGCATTTGGCATGAATTTATCCTTATACTCTGTAATGCACCTTTTCCTTTTTTTTTTTTTTTTGCTCAACAATCTCAACATTAGGTCTGCTCCCAATCCACTGCATTATTTTTTGAACTTTAAGCTGCCTATCTACTATGTCTACAGAAAAATAAGTTTAAATTTTAAATATTTACACGAGGTATTTGCTTACATGATATAATACACATCTATTCATTTCTTAGCTGCAATTTATTTTCAATACCAGAGTAATCAGCGAATGCATTAGCAAATACGTTTCAACTTAAATGGGCATGACGAAATAAATATTTGCATGATGCATTCGAAGGTTTTAAAAGTTTCAAATGATTTCTGGATTTTTTTTAATTCGATAGATACCATTTCTACGTTTCATGTATTGAATTGCATTGTACTTCGAATCTTCTATATAACATAGTAGTTTTGCATCTTTATGCATGTCATTTAAATAATGCATTATCAAATAATAATACTTATTAAGACAATAAAACATTCATAAGCCAATTTATGGATACGAATGTAAAATAAATTTGAAGATATTATCAAGCAGAAGTACTAGAGCAAATACAAAAATTAAGTGCATCCTAGTTTCACTCCAGTGATTTATTATCATCAATAAGCCTACAATATGAGTAATTTTATCCTATGCCTATTACTAAGAGGTCATTGTAATGTACTCATCTTGTAACAAGATTTCTTTTTGTAGCAAACTAACGATTTCCAATTACAATTTGTTATCCATGATACAGGGTGTAATGTTTCTTGGCACACCCTTTAGCACGGTGGCTATGCTTCACCAACCATTCCATGATATAGTGCATGACATTTAATACGATAATAGATGGTCTTAATTGCACCCAGCTCAAATTCGCTTTCTTGCTGTATTTTCCTAAAACACTGCAGAAATCAATAGCACCATTTTATCAAATTAAGCACCATCCTATAGACATAAGGGGACAAAAATATGACTCGCAAAGCCTATTATTAGGCTTACCATTAAACCGTAATTTGGTCTAAATGCGTTTGTGACATGCATATCAAAATTGTTCAATTTCGTGCCAGTGCTGCCTTTTGCCTCGTTTAAATTACTCCAGCAGTCAAGATGAATATGCTTCGATGCAAATTATTGCGAGTTAAATACATGCTTACCATTGCGAAACAGCAGCTTATTACTGCGTTTAGCATGGCTAACTGCATGTTAATCCGATAAAACGGGTGCATATCGCATCAGCTAATTATTTATCGGCACAAATTATTTTTTTCAATAGAATTGCTAAAACGCACGCAAACTGCAAGAAAATAATTCAAATTGACTTCACCCTTATTCTATACAAATAGTCTTTGTTAAATTCTATATAATTTCATATTCTAACTACCATAATTATATTTATGGTTTCAAGGCACGCATGCATTTAGCAGTATTTTA
Organism: Julus scandinavius; assembly: GCA_034696685.1. NCBI lineage: Eukaryota > Metazoa > Arthropoda > Diplopoda > Julida > Julidae > Julus > Julus scandinavius. The sequence continues at coordinate 70,074 of JAQGAE010000034.1, read as the reverse complement.
AATAAACCTTTCTTATGGGAACTTTAAGGTGATCCATAAATTATGTCACACTTTTTTGCCTTTTTTTTAAACACTCTCCACCCCTTTGTCACAAATGTTACTACACCCCATCCATAATGATGTAACAAACCGTCGATTAGTTTTCTCCCTCCCCTCCATTATTTTTTAATAATTCTATATTCTTTTATAATTTTATTTGTTAAAATACTTCAAAATATTAAAAAACTTAATTTTAAATTAATGAAACCAAATAGCAATTATTTAATAGTGAAAAAGAGCTATTCATGATTGATGAGTAGCAATCGGGAAGAAAGTTTTAAGTCACTACAGGACACAAATCTTTATTCCCGACTGCTATTAAAAATTTCAAATGTTAAAAAATAAAAAATAAATTTTACCTCATATTTTTCACCGTTTGAAATAAATTTTGATTCTGTGATGTCACATTACCCCCCACCCTCCCCCCTTGGTCACAATTGGCACAAAAAACAAACAACCCACCCACCCCCTAGGTGTGACATAATTTTTGAATGGCCCCTTTGATCCATATTACAAAGACAACACGACCTGAACAAGCTATTTTGCACAGAAAAAAACTGTTCTTATATTCAAAATGCACGTATATACATTTTATCTATTCTGTTTATGAGCTTACACTTCATGATACTTGATATTTAACTCTAAATAATTTTCCCACTAATTACTTAACTGTTTTTTTTATATTTTGCCTTCGATATCTATACATTACTTTCCTTTTTTTCTAAACTTGTGCCAGTACAGAATGAGGACTTTATATCAGAAAGCTAAGCTTAGGAGCAGTTCAATAGAGATGCAATTTTGTCCTTACAGACTTTAATTAATAATGTCAGAAAAAGAACTTATGAATACGTGTCATAATTATTGATGAAACGATTGCTCATATTGCATAAAACCGGATTCAAAAACTGAGTAATGGCTTCCAAGTATCAGAAAATGTGATTTATGATCGGGGTTTTATTATTATTATATTAATGCATTCATGCAAACTCCTTTTTGGGCTATTGGAATGAGATTAAAAAAGTTGTAAAAACATGTCAAAAGTTAGAATGTAGTATGCACATAAAGCATTTTATTAGACACGAACTTTAATAAAATTTGACTTTTCAAAACATGATTATATAAATTTTCTGCTAAGTTATTTTTGTGGAACAAAGGCTATAAGATATTATGAAAAATTTACAAAGATTTTGCATAATTGATATTAACTGTTTAAGCAAGACATCAATGTTTATTATAGTACAGTATTTTCTTAATTTCACTCTAAATTTTCATGTATATAACTTGCCATAACAAAATCAAGTAAAATTGATATTCTGAACTACTACACTGCAGCAGAGTTTTGATTATTCTTTAAAATATTTTCTACCCTTATTTACTTCCACAACTTCTTAAACATACGTACCACCATTTGCTAATAAATGTTAGGCTGGGAATCCTTCATATAATATTTTTCACCTTCCTCAATAGTCAGCCTTTTTCAGTACACGAACACCATGCCATTGATGTTTTCTTAAATCTTTTATAGAAAATGCAAGAATTCAACATAAAATATGTATTTAAAATTGATCAATATTTTGGTCTTACCTATTTTTTGATGCCCAAATCCAACTCACCTTTGTTGAAGGGGAACTATAGTTTCCATTCGATCCATTGATCCTTGCCCGTGAGATTCGTCGGATTAACGATGGACCAATGTTAGAAAAGCAATGGAGTTATGGTGGTGGGAAAAACAACACTTTTCCACTGGCAAACATTTTTTTTTAAACTTCCACTGCAGAAGTGATTTATGTGAGGCGGGAAATCGTACAATTCGACCTTAGAATAAGAAACTTTTCTTGTGAAAATTTAAAGAAGATCAAATTCCAGAAATACACTAACTTCGGAAACAAAGTTTACTATAGAACGATTTGAAATACAAATGAGAAAATCGAGAATAATACAGAATGCGAGTGTGCCTGGCATTGAAACATTCATAAATTTAAAATCGATCCATATGCCATTTCCAATTCATTTCATGGTAAAATGTTTCTTTTTTTAATTCACCCTTTCCAATATGTTAAGTCTGTTTTCAATAGCCTGAAGAAGTACACATTGCAATTTGCAAAAAAAACTGCTTGTTATGCTTGGAATTGAGTTAGCCCAAAGGGCAACCCATTCGCATTGGGCATTTAAGTGTGACCATCAACAACCGGTGTGATGGACAGAGAAGAAATTACTTTGCCAGTACAGGAACTAATATCGTGTTATGCCTAGCAGTTGCCATAGGAACCACTGTCATTTGGGAATACGTCCATGGATCCGTTCCTTAAGCATTTCGACTAGACTTTCATTTTGGTAGCATTTTGGCAACGTCGTCAATTATAGGCTCATTTAAAGCTCTTCCTTGGCCCGTTTGAGGAGCAGTTCAGCTGATGTGTGAAAGGAGGATGAGTGGCAGGGGAATTCATTGGCGAAATGGTGAAACATACATGTTAGTAATAGTTAAAAACTATTAAAAGGTTACAGTGGATGTCAATAAGGCAGACATACCGGTTAATTTAACACCATAGTTTACAGAAATTCGATAATCTATGAAAACAAAGGTGTTATTGCAGTAATTTAACATGAACGATTTAAATTTAAAGCAGAGTTGAAGTTTCATATACAACTGTATATGTATATCCATTATTTGCCATATCATAAAATATTTTGAAAATGTTCACTTTTATGTAGCCCCTGATTAATGTTTCTTAACTCTCGATCAAGTTAAGTAGCTCCATTCTAATCACTTTAATCTGATAACCGATTTTTTTTTTCAAATTCTGTACTTACTCGTTATGAGAAGTCTGCATAGTGTTATTAATAACAGGTAGGATGAACCAAGAATAACAACAAAAGTCTGACAGCATTAATTTATTATTTAAAAATATGAATTGCTGCCAGTCTAGTGTAATTAACTTAATGGAAATGAACTTGAGTGGTTTTGTGAAGATAGTAAAATATTCAATTTTTATCGACGACTTCTAGGAAGGAATTAAATTTAAGCATGAAGGAAACCTTTAATCAAAAAATTTAAAACCTACACATAAGAACCGTGTTTTAGAAATTAATTTTGATCATTATCATCTTTATACAAGCCATTAACATGTCTAAATGTTACGACTTTATTACATTTTTTATAAACAATTTAGAAGCAAAGCAAAATTCCAACGAGAAATGTAATCATATTGGCATTAATTCTAAATTTAATATAACTTGAACAAAAGCGAAAACTGATATGATAGGATCGATACAAACTAGGTCGTACACACTTGAAAATACGGATCATCGTAATACGAATTATCAACATGTATACCAAATTAATTGTATGTCTTTCAAGTACAGGTGCATTGTACTTTCCCTGAAATCAATTTCGCGGATATGGACCTGCCATATCGAGGAATTAAACCTACTTATTGAACAAATATCCAGTCGTTATTGACGTTCAATGAGATAGACAACAATTTTGCATCTGGGAACATGCATTCACTATTTCTAGCAGCTAGTGATTGATGAGTTTAGTCCGTTCCCAAACGAAAACTGTCTATTGGAATTACAGCCTTTCTGGTCTTGTGCTATAAACTGGCAATATTTCATTGGGTATATATTTCCTTGGAAATTTGACGAGGTGCAAGGCCTATCGTTTTTGAAAGGCTGTGGAGCGTGCAATGGCAGGTCCTTGCAGAAACGACAGGAACCCTCAGCCTGAAAAATGAATGGTAAAACCCTAGCTTTGTTTCGTTTTGACTAGTACTAAGAAAAATGGTCTCTCATAACCTAATCCAACATTGCATCATAAATATAGTGAACGATTTTTTGCGGTTATCTTTTTTTTACATTTTTTTCTTCAATCTGATTACTGATTGCCTGAAATTGAGAAATTGAGTATTTACTATAGGGTTTACTAAAAGGAAGATTATAATCGATTTTAGATTAGCATTCATGCAAAATGAGCTGCTCATCCATGCATGATATATAATATTTCATCATTCTACTCTGCTTGGTACAGTCGCTTTCGAAATTTAGCCACCTTGAATAAATGCCATCATTAATATGGCTAAACTTGTCCTGCATTTAAGTTAGCAAACTATATATGCATGTAAAAGCATAAAAACTCTTGACTTCACTGAAATCAACATACACAAACACTAGAGAAATTATCAATAACATACATTTATTTATATGCTGTTTTATTTGAAAACTTATTTTTAACCCGACATGCGAATCTTTCGATCACCTGTGATTCAAAATCATGTTTGCCAAACCAACGTGTCGGTTTAAATACCATAAATCTCATAATACTCATAAATCCTTGAAAAATATTTCAGCAGTATTTCAAATCTAACATGAGAGAAATGTTTCTTAATTCATGTTTGTTGAACAAAAAAAGAAAGTAACAACGAAATCAATACCATCGTTGCTTGGATATTTCTCAAGCAAGTTTCTGTGCAACTAAGTGACAAAATTCAATATTTATAACTCTTTATTAAAGAAACCCTTGTCAAAACGTGATTTAAGGTATTATTAAATCTAGAAACTTCACTTTCACCTCTGTTTTCCGTCAGTATAAATGCCTTATCCAGCTTTTATTTGCAGCTATACCATATCATGTTTACATTATTCCAACAAAAGAACAGTTGTAGCTATAGGCATGCTCAAATTAAGCTCGATATTGAGTTTTTCACCATGACGTCTTCTTTTCTCAACCTATATCTGCTTACTTTAATTTGACTTGCAGGTTTGTTTTGACAAACATGCATTTATGAAGTTGTTCCATTATGTAAGCAGATGGTGAACCGAAATCATCCTTGAATTTCAATTTTTCGAATACTAAATTACAAATATTAGGAACAGCATGAAAACCACAAGAGCAAAGTGGGTTGATTTAAGCCTGTAATAAGTGTAATATTTCTATAAGTAATACACTTGAGTTGCATACAGGAAACCGTATTCTCCTTTAAAAGCAAATATATAGGTTATATTAATATTTCAACGAAAAGCTATTACTTCAAAGGAAACCAGCACGAACGCTAATAACATTTTTTTTTTTTTGGTTAATTTGAATACCAAGAATGCGAGGGAGTCTATGTATTCCATATATACAATAACAGACTATATTTGTATGCTGATATCTGAAAACGCACATTTCCCATCTACATGAAAATGTATACATTATTCAATATTGTGCTTCAGATCACGAGTTATTTTTTATGCCCGAAAACATTTTGTTTAATGGAAGACTCCCTTTTCTTTAATTATAGATATTCTAAGGCCATAGCCTCACAATAATATGCATAATATGAATTCGAATAATAAAATGCTACGAGGGTTATGGAAAAAACATCAGAAATAACTATTGTTCTGCAAAAATTATATTATGCTATTGGATATGAAATAGGGTACATCGCTATTGAAGTTATAGAATTATTGCATACCAAATCAGCATATTTGCTTGCATGACAAATCATTACTTCAGTATGAACTACAAATATATATATATATATATATGCTTTCTTATGCGGATGAGTGACAAATAATAAATGGTACATTAAGTTATAATTACATACAGCATAGTCATTAATAGCGCTCTGACATATGAGAAAATTGTAGTATTTAATTAATCTGTAATATTAATTTTAAAGGTGAGCGACTAGCACAACCCTTAATTTATTTTCATTTTAATAATGCATCGACATGCTGAAATTACAGCTTGCATTGGAACTGTTACTCTATAATTTATATTGGTGGAAAAAAATGTGGGTAAAAAATCAATGAACATATATACAAGTATCAATCAATATTCTGTTGTCCTTAGAGAAGTTATTTTCTTCTTTTGTTATAAAGACACATTATTTTTAACATTACCCTTTATTGGTATTCGAAAAATATGGGGAATGTTCTATTTCAAGAAACATGTTTATTTTTAAAATATCCTAATATCTTGTTTCGATATATAAACGTTGCTTAGGCAACAACATCGCATTGTTATAATATCAAATTTTTCTATTTTCTTGTTGCCAATAATAGCTCAAAAACGTATCATTACAATATATGATCGATTTAAATAACAATATATAACTCCATATTTTCCAATGATATCAAATCATGCCTAAACAAACAGATGCAAGATCTTTTCTTAGAAGACTGCTGCACATTATTTTAAGTTAATTTCAATCCAACGGTTAGCTTTATTGGGATTCATCAGGCAACTAAGGGCAGAATTCAGAAAAATAAACATACAATTTGTCCCTTCAGCTTAGTCACATGAGGATATGGCCTTCACATAATCTTTCAGCACTCCATCCTCTCACTTAACCTTTCATTAACTTCAGTAAATATGCATATCACCTGATATTATGTACTTTTATCTAAAATGTATTTTTTCCTTTCTCTCCACTTAATGAAAACCAAGGGTTAAAATGCCTGGCATACCCCAATGACTTCTCATTTCAGATATCTGATGCTCAGGCCTCGCCATGCAAACAAATAGGACGATTCTAGACTTTAAAAGCCAAGAAATAAATCGCGATTCCCTCAATCCTCCTTCGTGTTTGTCTATTTGGGAAATTGCATTTTTATGGCTTTCGACGTAAGACAGTCAGAATTATCTAGAGAACTTCGATTTATTTTGTATCTTCTTCTCCCTCGTTGAGATTACTTCCTTAAACGTGATCTCGGATTGAGAGCTTGGGCGTCATTTCATATGATAAAAGTGGAAAAGGCGAAACAAACCGGAGGCATTTCAAATTAGGAAATCTGATGTAATTGGAAGTGCACAAAGCGTGCTCACACAGAAAATTTGGATTTTGCACTTGAACTGCATGGCATCAAAACTGCATCGGAATATCAGCGCATAAAGTGAGCGTTGATGAAGGAAAGACTGCACATCCATCGCTTCAGACGCTCAAGCAATCCATGCATTGTGATACATTGCGGATGATCAGTGATTAGAGGAGCTCCCTGGCAAAACTCGGATTTATTTATAAGCTAGACATACACGACATTACCTAATTGGAAGGATTATTATAATTCTGTCGCATGAAAGAAACATTGGCAACGAATGCCAAGAGAACGATACCCACAATAACGAGCTGCTGGCTGCTATGACAATTGAAAACAGCATTCAAGTCACCTGTGACAGACTGACAGCGTGTTTCAAGGAGACATATTGGTCAAACATTCATAGTGTATTAGTTTACTGCTAAAATGAGTTAACAATGGTTGACATGTGTTAACTGACAACAGCGTGTAGTCGTAGACTTATATAACGAGAACAAAATCTTACACCACAACTGTTTGATACCATGGAAACGATGAAGGGCACATCTGTGCGTGCAACCTGTATAAACGTAAAATGTAACAAGTTATTATACTAGTTATATTGGTTGCGTTTTGAAATGATTTCAGGTCATGCGGACTATGACCTCTCAATATATTTGTCTGCACTTGTATTTTATGTATCTCAATGCGAATAACAGTGCATGAACAACAGTTATTTGAATTATTAAAGAAATGTCTCGTTCGCTATAATTTATTTAAATGTAATGCAATATTACAATCGTTGTCATGGTAAAACCAGAATAAACTCGCTTAAACGAATTTCGAGAATTACAAATTGCATAATAATAACCAGATTACAAGCTTGAAAAGCAACCATCAGAATACCTGTTTTATCAAATAAGAATGGAAATATTCCTTCTATTCTATTTGTATCACATTATCAGCTGAGTTTTTCAGATGGATTAATATGTTGAATCGTGAAACAAACTAAACCGAATTATTTGACAACACACATGTCCATTGTAATAAATGGACTTGTCTGCGATCATTTCAAACAGATGTGACGCAAATTCGAGTCGTACATTAGGTTTTTATCTTTTCATTTTAAATATTCCGGTGATAATTTTAACCAGTGTTTAATTAATAAGCCGAAATCCTACATTTACGTTCATGCGCGAATTTTAATAATTGCGCCAGAAGCATATTTGTGATTCCAATTAACATATGCGCATAAACACAAATGGAGCATTAAAGCTAAAATGTTGCATTCGTTTGCATTATGTGCACGTTCGTGCGAATTTTCTATACTTAGGCATATATGCATTATGATTGATTGCTAGAATATACATTACGGCCTTTTATATACAACTGCATGATGGTAATGAAAAGAGAAAATTAGCATTTATTCCCAGTGGCAAACCTAACGAATTTTCGTTTCTGTGCTGGGAAATATGTATGCAAGAAACGTAGAGGTTGTTTCAAATTTACATATTTACTTACCAGTTCCGTGCATCAAATGAACATCATAATTCTTAAGGGATAGAACGGTAATTATTGATGAGCACTTTGTTAATTTCTAAAACTTGCGGCTTTTGCCCGCAATTTTATATTGCTGACTATCAAATTTGATGACGCATCAACTAATTAATTTTAAAATATTTAATGTAAAATATTTAAATTTTGTAATTTTGTATCTCATAATCCGTTTATTTGACCTACAGGTAGCCGGGCAAGTAAACAAAAATATATTTATTGACCATTTATTGCCAAGTCTGGCACACGTGTATTTCAATTTACGTTATGATTAAGGTAGAAACCTTTATATTCCTGAATATATTAATAAACTTAACCATTCGTAAAAACATTTCAGTTTTAAAGCGTTTATCCCATCTTCTAATGATTTTATATTTTGCATACTAACATAATAAATAATATCCAATCATGCATGTTTAAAAAATGTATTCCTATTGTTCTAACAGACACACTAATCTGCTTACAATTGGACAGTCTCCAGCTTAATATTGTAGGCCCACAGAATATACCCAAGCTAACAAATATAAAGTATATATACTGACTTCAAGAGATTAGCAATGAGATGAATAGATGAAGAAGTCATATAAAACCATATGAGCATTTTAATAAAAACTCAAAAAGAGGAACAATAAGGCGTACTTCTATCTATCTAGACTCGTTCTTTTCTCATAATATACGAGCGTAAATCACGAAACACTCAAGCATTTTCAAGCTCAACATAAAATCAATTTACAAACTGATTTTTTTAGATAGAAAAAGAATTTTAAAAAACCAATTTTTTCTTACAAATATCTAAATTATTGATCAACTATACCTAGAATCGTAGTGCATGCGAACGTGACCTTAACTTTGCCATGGAATTGCTAGCAAAAGTGCTCCTCTGTGCCTTAGCTTTGAGGACGATTTTCAATTGAATTTATGACTTAGCTTAAGGCAAATGCATTGTTTCAAAGAAAATATCTTTTTTGAAAGTTTCATGAATGTCTGAAGAGAATAAAGATCTTTCTCCCTTACTCTGTTTCTCGCTGCAGAACAAAAGTGCTTCTCCAGATTTTTCTGCCTGGTTGAGCTCATTCATATTCCTAATCTCCTCAGCACTTTAAAATGAAAACACCACTGAAGTTAGCTCGCTGATTCTGCGCCGTGCAAACCAGCATATTCCTATTATTGACCCATTTCGTTTCATCTTGACTTTGACAATAAAAGTTGACTGAGAGTTTATTTCCTGATAACAGTGAAGGCATTTATATTCGACAGCGTAATTACTGCGGTTTACATTGTCTTTCCACGACCTATTTTGGTGAAATGGCCTTAGCTTATGCCTCTCCAAACAAAGTCTACATAGTCCAAATCGAGCGCAAATTTAAAATGAAACTCATCAAAACCAGCAATCTTAGAAACGGTATTGCTTCAACAGAAGGTGAAAAATACATTTAAAAACATAAACGAAACGCGTGCATGTTTATGATGAGATTTTATTTTAGGCAAAAACGATTTCTGCTAGGATAAATTTTAATTACTTGAGTTTTTCTGTGAATTCAGTATTTATTAAACCATTAATTTTTGTAACTGTAAGCGTTGTGTTGTATTTTATTTTATACACGTCAGAGTAAAATGGTGGTCAGGGGTGGTTGAACAATCAAAACACTAACTAACATTCCTATAAATAGGCAATTTCAAAACTTTGTAAATGATATGTGAAAAATACCTTGATTTAACTTCATATAAAATGCTCAGACATATATACAAATCCTTAAAGTCTTCAGCAGACAATTTACTACAAACCACATTCTTGCATCGTAGGATTTTCGAACATCTTAACATATATGAACACCTCTTGAAAATATCTCTATGCTTTTATCTTTTAGCCAACGTTTTACGTTTACATTATTTATTAATTTAATGTTCAACGTTTTTCAGAAATATGGCTAAAAGCAATAGGTGCATATAGCTATAGTAACTATATGGGCAGTTCTTGTTAGACAACATACCGTATTCGTTGATGTGACTCAGTAAGGTGCCACAAAGAATTTTCTATCCTCTTGAACCCCTATATGACGTCCCCATTTCTCTTTTGTTCCCGAGTCACATTAAGTTAGTCTTGTTAAAAAAAAGTTTTAAAAATGTCTAGCCCAGTGTATGTTCCATTGAAGTGAGCTATTTCACGCCATCGTGCCCATCAGCCTCAGCTTTAATTCAATTTTTCTAGATGCCTGATTGCCATCAACTTCTACAGTGCTCTTGTCCTAAGCAATCATCGCTGCGACCGAAGTTTCAGTAGGCTTATTATCGCTTCTGACAAGTGCATCAATGCTAACACGTATGAGAAAGGAAAGAGGATAAGATCAAAAGTTCGTCTCTTTACAAAAGAAACCCCTATTCTCTGCTCTTTCACATGAATAGCAATTAGCGCCTCACTGACATTTTAAAACTACCTACTAGACGATGTGATGTGCGAGTTATACGAGTGGTGAGCATTGTGTGTAGATAAAGAATTTTAACATTGAGAGCAAATGCACCTTGTAAGTACAAACTGAATATGCAGTAGTGCAGAAACGTTAACACAGTTTTGTACTATTTTTGGAGGAAAACGTGCTAGGATCAACACTACAGGCTTTTTAGGATTGATTATCAAAGAAGCTCCAAGTAAAAACTATCTTAATTGGAAATTGGAAAGATCAGTTCAACAGAGAAGAAAACATATCGATCTATTCTTGTTAAGGATTTTATCCGCGAATCGTAGCAACATCTACCTTTGGAAATCGGATTATGTCTTAACGATTCCTTAGCTTAAATATACACTTCACTGGTCATAGCTGTCATCACTGCGCGTAATGATGGTTAAGCTGTTGTTTACAGGGAAAATAAATGCTCAACGATTCTGCATTCGATTTAACTGAAACTGTTGCTGGTGATTTATTGATAAAGCAAAAAACGGAATATGTTTAAACGACAGGGAAAACCATCAAGTGTTTACATAAAGTTACTTGTAAACACGTATATCAAATATTTATCATATTGACATATGGTAAAGTTATTTTAGTACATGTGTGGTAATCCAGTTCAGAACAAGTAAAAAGGTGTTAATAGCAAGTTTTTCAATGGCACAACAAAGGTTATTTTGAAAATTTGGCTTATTTTTAAAATATGACAAAATCATTAAATTTAGAAAGGTACAGCTTCCTACGGTTCGCGGATAAAATCCTTAACAAGGCTAGATCGATGTGTTATTATAATTCTGTATAACATTAAAAATATATGAGACTCATCATACGTTCATATATTTTTAACAATAATGTATGCTTTGCAGTTTCATTCAGCTTTTTTTTAAAAAAATTACATAACATTCTCATGGGTAATCATATTTTACAATATGCTTATTAAATACAAATGACTAGAATTTCCATTGCGTGCATATAATGATGTGCCACTTACATATCAAAATGTTAACCATAAACTTATTATAATGCTAAAATGTACTTTTAATAACTTTTGAAATGTTAAATTCTTAGTTCTCTATAATACAAATATCCAAAGGAAAACAATCTTAGTTATCCTTGGCTGTAGACATTGGTTGTAAACTGTTAATGGCATTTATTTACTCAACACGCCTGCAATAATGTATTCTTTACTAGTAATTATCTATAACAATTCCAAGAAATATTTAGAAAGAAAGAAAATCCACCATTTAATAACCCGTACATTTTCTTTAGGCAGTAAATAATGGCCAACTTAAACGAGTTGTCTTTCTCTAATATGCTTTTATGTATAGTTTCATCTCAAAATAATGACACCAATTAATTCTAATTTGGATGCTAAATGCAAACGATTATCGTTTCCATCATATATTTTAATGCATCATAATGTTTGCGTATAATCCCGAATTCGTAACGCGTCATTTTGCAACCGGGCTCAAAAATCCATTTCAAACAACCATAATAGTCAATCTTTGTCTTTTTTAGACAGCATTGTTGCAGACATTCCATAATCCATGAATAATAAAATGAAAAAGTTACAAACATCTTCAGATATTAAGCATAGAAAATATCTTAAAAAAGTTTGGATACGAACAGATTTCAAGGGCAATGTTTGCACAGTAATTTTCTTTAGAAAATCTAAAAAGAATACATTATACATTATATGGTGTACAATTTACAAAATGCATAGTTCAAATTATAATAACACAAAGTTAGCATATCGTATGTTTATTGTTTTAATACCAATCACTGTAAACTTTCGCAATATAAAACTATTGCCCTAATAAATACCCTGAATGTAATTTCAAATTAACTTTGCCTTAACTGTACTATATTATGTACTCATCAGGTACTCAACATGCTTTCAAAAGCGGCGTACTTCCTTCAACTAATTCTTCCATTTCCTTTTATTCAAACATTTCCTTTTCCTTGCCTCATTTTCCTTTCCATTGCACTCAATTTGCGAAATTTCCTTTCCAAGTCTTTCCTCCATCATTTAATACGCCTCTCTCCCATCTTTTTGAAGCATTTTTTGTCTCCTTTTCCTTTTTTAGCATCCCCGTATCACAGGTCCACACAGAATCACAGGTAGCAATTGAATAGCAAAATCTCCACTAAACATATTTCCTGTATTTCACCAATCTTGTTGATCTGTCCCATCCCTTCCCTGGCATTTTTCCTTTTCCACTCCCTCTGAATTTCCTTTTTGACTCAATTCAAACTGCTTCTGATCTGTACATTGCGAATGCTCCCCGTCGCTCTTCCTTAGGATTTTTGAAAGGGCAACACTCAAGATTGTCTTCTAATGCCACTGATTGCGTATGCCGAGCAACAATTCCATGGGCTTCCATTTGAAACCTTTGAAAGTCCAATTTTCCCCAAGTCATTGGAATCAGGTATAAATGCAGCTTGTGATAGAAGTCAATGAGCTCCAGTGATACTTTGGAAGTGCGCCAAGACAATTGCATTTCATTCCTAATTTTTGCTACCTCGCATTTGGTCGATTTCGGGCGAAAACGACTCCTTCGGTTGCCAGCCTCTTAAATCAACGAGATTCCCAAATGATTTTCATTAGCAGAAGCTTGTGAATTAATTTATTTCTAGGGGTATATACTGTACTCACGCCGCCTTCATGCTTCGGTGCATTCCTCATTTCTTATAAACGCTAATTCTGACAATAGCATCTGTAACGATGCGGAAATAAAGGAAGTTTAAAAGCAAAAAAAAAAAAAAAAGGAAAAAGAAAAAAAAACGTGTTGAGAAATTCAATTGCATTGAAATTGTTCTGTTAAAGGTAGGTTATTAATTTTGAGACAAGGAGTCGAATATTTCGATTTAGTATTACAAAATTGAAATTAAAATTTTTAATGTATCAATATATACCCGAACCAAGCCAGAATGATGCTTTAAATTTTACAATGTCTTTTCAATACCATCGCCCCATTTTTTCAAATTTGTACTTTCCTAATTCTTCAAAACGTAAATTACAAATTAAATAATTGATTGAAAACGTTCACAGATTGAATAATTACATCTCTATCACTTGTTATTACATTTCCTTGAGTATTGGCCGGTACAGGCTTCCGTAAAATAGACTGTCTCCTACGAGCTTCCGTATTGCGAAAATTTTGCCATTTAAATATTAAAAGCCCATGCTGCCTGGTAATGTGCATTGTAAAATATCCCGATTGTTTTCAACTCTGGTAAGTAAACCAATGTTAATTTAGAGTAATTAAACTCAAGTAAAATTCGTCATTAAAACGATTAGTAAACTTCATATTATATATAGTGCAACGAGGTGTCAATCAGGTTTTTGAATACTTTCGGTGTCTGGAATTTAATGGCGGGCTTCGTCCTTGACCTTATAAACATTTATATTACCACCAAAATTCGTATTGCCAGTCGGTTTTTCGTGGCCCACAACCTAGTGAAAATGTTACGACTAGTTACATGTACTTGTAGTCCTTAATCTAATGGAATTTGCGCACCTCATATCCCCCCCTTCCCCCTCCCCTCCACTGATATCTAGAAAACAACATTGTTTGTATTGTGATATTTAAATAAGTGTACTTATCAAGTTTTAACAAAAATGATTATAATATAAATCCAACATACTACTATCCATTTTGATAATTTGGGCGGCTGCTTCCTCCACCCTCCTTCCCCCTTCGCTACGCCACTGATTGAGATGGTGATTTTGATGAAATTTTCGTTCACTTTTTAAAGGTGATTATATCCTTAGAATCGAATGAAATTTTAACAGTGGATTAAGTGGTAAAACCCACCAAAAATGGTGTTTTCTAAACCATGGCAAGGGTTTAAAGAAGAGGGTCAAATGTTATCCATTGAGACCAGAGACTTAGCGAGGATATTTGGCGGCTGGGCGTCAGAGCAAAACCATTGTTTGTATCGTGTTACTTAAAATTACTGTACTTATCAAGTTTTAGCAATAATGAATTTGGTCCAACAAAGCCCCCGTCCTCCTCCTTCACGCTACGCCACTGCATTGCCAAACATCTAACGTCAATGTCAAACATCACTCCTAGTGTCAGTGATTTTAAGTGAATTTTCGCTGTTTTTTTTTTTTTTTTTTTTTTAAAGGTGATCATATCTTTGGATAGTAATTGAAATTAAACGGTCGATTAAGTAATTGACAGTGGTGACATCTACCAAGAAGCAAGGGGTGTCACATCATCAAGGGGTCAAATGTCATCCCTTGTGACGGGGATTTTAAGTGAAATTTTGTTCATTTTTTTAAGGAACTAATGAAAATTAAACGGTCGTTTAAGCAATATCCTATAGCTAGATATCGTGGTACGATTTGTTGGTCATCTTATTATTTGGTTTCTTTGAGCAGTTATATGCCCATTTAGCTTCAATTTGTTTATGCTGTGTGTACACTGAGTATAATTCTTTCGTTATACTTTGGAAGATTTACGTTTTGTGGTATTCAACTTATTGATGGTTGCGCAAATGTTTCTGACTAGCCCAGAGCCAATGCGGTTGAGCTCCATTGCTAAAGGTTGTGACCGCACTTACGCGCAATCGATATGTGGCATCTTTTGATAAGGAAATTTGCATCGGGCTCACTGCCCTAGCAATATATAAAAGTCGTCCGATGATCACTCTCTTATGTAATCCTTCAGAAGAAAGACAACGTAAAAGGCTATCGCTGCAGCTAACCATAGAACAGATATTTCCATTCTCAGATGCAATTTATTTCGAGTACCCGTAAGGCAGCCATTATATGAAGTAGGGAAGACAACGACGCATGAGCCTCAAAGTAATGACTACTATTTACTGTGTGGTTCGACTAAGATGCCAGACAAAAAGCCAAATTCCAATAATCAATCACGCCCATTATGAGACGCGCCATAATGTCAAGCGCAAGGCTAAATTGATAAACTGCTACTACATTGGACTGCCCAAATGATTGTGTACAAAAGTCAGCGTTCAGGGGAATTTATGTAAAAAAAATTGCTTTTTTAATTGATGTTTAAAGAAAGATTTCACGAATTCTGCGAAATATTCATACTTATTTCATCAGAAACACTTCACCGTTGGCCATTTGCACCACTCTACTCAAAATGTCCATTAAAATTAAGAACAGTTTGTCTGTTTTCTGTAACAATCGTCGAACTTTTGCAGATCTTTAGATGAATAGATGAAGCTGCAATGGGCCAATTCAGATTATCTTTAATCCCCTTATTAAAAGTTGTGTTTCTTATTAGATTTGATTTCATTGCTTACAAACTTGTCGCACAATTGTTTAAAATGCTTATATCAGACTATTGTGTACTTATTTTGTACAAATAGAACCAAGTTAAACAGGTTACATAGTATAAGTAAGAAATATTGTCTGTGATTGCAGACGTATAAATTCATACTCGTGCACTATATGCTTTGCATTATACCATTTCCTTGAATGTGAATGTGAAAACACGCATTTCATTTAGGTAAATTTTCTTTTTAAATCTGTAAGACATGCCCAATGCAAGCAAATGTCGTGTGTAACGTTTTAATTATGCGTGTTTATTTTCATTTAAATACTTTCACTTTTACATACAGATGTCAAATTTTAGTATCGTACGTGCTGCATTCGGTATTTAAATTCATTTTTCCTGCTCTTCACTAGTGTCGTCATGGGTTTCTTTCGACAATAATGGAGGACATTCCTGTAGAATTAGATAGATTTAAAGGCAAGTTTTGCACATTCGGAAATGCGTTAAACATGATACAGTTATCAACAAACCTTAAAAAGTTGCTCCACGATACAAGTCACTCTATCTTCCACTGTGCCCTATAGTGGTGAGAAATAAAATATTTGAAATCATTTATAGATCCCAAATATGAAGAATATTAAAAATGGAGTATGCTTACGTTTTCTTGTTCAGGGCAAACGCTGGTATATCGCTCAAACTTGGAATTAGTCTGTTAAAATAACTTAGTTTTATGTAAAAGCTCTCGTTTAAGATTACTAATTAAACAAATATTGCATAAATACATAAAAAGATTACCAGGGCAGTTTCCAAAATGCATTTTACCATTTGTTCATCATTCTTCATACCGGAAAAACACCATATCAGTACTGTCATTTTTTTCATTTTCAATAACATTGAGTTTCTACAATTCTTATTTAGTAATCATTCATAATTACAGCATCATTATCCTGGCGTCTCATACGATTGGATGCTGCAAGTGTTGACATGTGTTCTTCGTGGTGCTTATCGATATCCTGCTCTTTTCCATATTTTTCCCAGCAAGCATTATGCAGCACACTTGCCTTTTTTATGGAAAACATGCTTTTAGTAATGATTGAAAATTTCTATATTCAAATAGGTTAGAGAATAGTTAAAATATCGGTTATTTACGGCTTCCAGAGTTTCTGGAGGGCAATCTAGAGTCTGAAATAATATAAATTAGCGTCATGATGCAAAACTGTAGTAAAATTACACTTCAGGCTCCATTAAGAAACCAAAATTTGGTAATTGAAGTATAAAACTTACCTCAGCAGATGTGGCAACTACCACCAAAAGCAAAACTCCAAATACGACGACGGAATTCATATTTATTAAATTAAATCCAAACTTTTGCTAACAAGTTTAGTAATTGTAAGTCGAAGATCGAATGGTTATTTCGAATAATTTCGCACATTTTATACCAAAATACACAATAAGTTGCGCATGTGATGATGAAGACAATAGTCACCAATCGATAGCTAGCCTCTGATTTTTTTTGGTTTTTAGAAATGTACTGATGCTTTGTAGACTTTTCTAGTTTTCATCTGATAAGGTGTCAAAAATTATAATAAACCCCCCATTCATAAACTTGTTTGTTAGGACTTGTCCCAGTGACAATAAGACACTCGATGTATAAAATACATATTTAAATTACACTACACTTCAATAGATATTTATTCATTGTAATGATGGCATATTTCCAAGGCCGCTATATATAGATTTCAAAATAACTCATTCAATGTGTAAAATTGATTAAATATGAATACGTTATTTATCAATAAACAGGAAGCTTAACAGAATAGTAATGGTGCCATATGCTACTATATTTGAATAACAATTCGATCTCAATTACATTAAATGACCTTGTATATCTCATTGTCCGGAATGACTTCATAATTCCCTTGTGATTTCCTTGTTTTTTAAATTATTTTAACATTTAATAAATTATGAGATTGTAAATGGACTTTAGAAAAATCATTAGTTCAGAAGACCTATTGCTGGTATGTCTATCTTTAGCCCTCCAGTTATGATTTGTGTTGTAATATTATAAGTGCAGCCTCTACGGACCTTTATGTCACCACAGTGAGTCCATGGCCCGTTTTGGTACGTTATGAAGTGCGGTGAATCCATGAAATTGTTAAATATATTCTGACATTGTCGTATCTTAGCTCTTTATCTACTGATTCAGCATAGAATTTTAATAAATATCTATCAGTTCTTGGTTGAACTTTTGCCATTTAGGGTTTCTCAATGGATTTAGCTGACAACCCCTTTCTATCCCAAACTGATCAATTGTCATTTCTGGACTGACTTGGACTATGATAATTTGCACTCAAGTGTCTTCAGGATTTCGGAGGCAAGCGCTCAAGCTTGCTTTTCTCAATATAAGTCTTGATCAAAGTGAAACCGGATGTTATCCATCAATTGTTATTTTTTCTCCTTTGCGCCCATTTAAATGCGAACCATCTGACTAGATCTCTTATTTCCAAGAAGGACTCCAAGAAAAGGATAAAGCGATCTTAAGTGCTATTTAAAGAAACTAAATTGCTCAGTCACACAGCGAGAAATAAATATAGGAAGCTCATAATGATGAAAAATGTCAGGATCCACTCAGTCCATGTCCGTTTTTCCATGCTGAGGAGCCAATAACCCAAGGAGGAAAACGAGGTTAGCACAAATGTGCCCATTGTGTTCCAGGAAAGTACTAGAATCTGGAAAACATGCGGCTTCCTAATCGACAACACTAATGCAATTTATACACATGGACAGCTTTGCAAAATGTTCCATATCTCCTGTTTATGAGTGCATTTATGCTTTTGTACCTGCGCTCTGGTGATTCGCATTTATTGAAATCGATAACACCACTTGATTTCTACAGAGGTGAGACATGAAGTTTTGTCACAAAATAATTCTCATTAAATTATCAATAGAATATTACGAATATCAAATGGTGGATGAGAGAAATTGGCCATGATTAAAATGGTAGTGGAATATCAATTCAAGATAAGCAGTTAGTGGACACTTCCATTGTGTAACTTTGTGAGATTTAGTTATTTTTATATTTCTTTATTTTTAGTAATTGCAACTGTAAGTGCCAAAGTGCAGGTAAAAAAAACTATCGTAGGTCGTAAACAAAGCGTGGTACATGATCTTTAAATCATAAGATAGACTGACACCCAAGGCAATTTTTTTAAAAGCTTTTTCATGTATTATGAATGCTTAGCATATATGAAGCGCATTTTTAAAGTAAGGGCCGTTTTAATGTCCATTCTAAGCAATACAAGCTAGAAATGTTTTATTTATAGCTAGATAAAATCTACATTATTACATAATTTTTCATATACTATAGTAGTAACCGTGTCATCATATTTCTTACCCGTTTAAAAAAAATGTCACCATCAGTGACATGCTTGTGTTAGAGCACAATTTTTGTACCCTATATTGTACCCTTTAAGATAAATTTCAGAGCTTGAAATCGCATAAAATTCTATAGTCAATTTTCAAACGACAATTTTCAAAAAAAAATCTTTCACTTTTTCCACCAAATCAACTGGCATTACCGTGGGCGACCACTGCATTTGTCGCCATGGACATTCAAAACCAGATCGCAGCACGGAACTCACAATTTGTGGGAAGATTTTTTGCTACACTCATTGACACTCCCACGTGACATCCAGCACTATACAGACTGCTAAATGTTGGCAGGAAACTAGCTACTAAATCGTATAAAGATACAGAGCTTACAAAATCCTACTTCCCTAATTCTATGTACGTCAATTTTAAAACGGACCTTACTTTAAAAACGCCTCTCGTACTTTACACTTTTTAGAATTTCGTAATAGAAATCGATGAACAGTAGGAGTAATCTTTTGAAAATGTAACTACAAATAATACCTTTTATTAATATGCTTTATCAACATATACTTTTAATATACATGTAGATATCTTATTTCTGCTTGAACTAGAACTAATTTATCACTTTTCTTATTTGGGGACCCAAGAAGAAAAAAAATAAGATAACATCCTTGCCCTAGAGGTTCGTTCCAATTTTAAATATAGTTTTTCTTCTTAGTTATATAAAAAATAATGCAAAACAGATTAACGTAATGCACCTGCAAATTTTCTCCTTACATGTAATATATCATGTCAACTTTGCTTTGCCTAACCATCCAAGGGCACTAAATTCCAACATTCAGAATTAGGCTCAATTTACAACTTCAAAACAAAGTGCCATTATACTTTATGTACTGTACATGTACTCGTATATGACATACATGATCTCTTCGGTATCTACAAGCACACCACTTTTGCAAAAATAATAAATTATTGATAATGTTCCAATTTGGTAAAGTGTTCAAATGTTGCACGTATACTCCAGCTGGATATGATACCGTGTTAATTCATTTCGTCATTGTATTCCCCGTAAGGGAAATCGATATATTGGTCATCACTCAGGTTTAAAACCATGTTTGAAAACAGGCTAAACCTTGATTGCATTGGTCACATCTATCATTGTTACAATATATCGAATAACAATAAAACTGTGACGCGTAAATAAGTGCTATTTTCTGCACTGATAAAAATACTCTTTTGAAAATTACAGTTGGGCTTCACATATAATTTATCTAATAATGCCATTAGATATTTATATAAAGAAATAAAAATCAATAGAGTAACAAACAAAGTCATGCTTTAGACACATGTAAGATTTTTGTGAAATATGATATGTAATTTCAGTAATTTTACTTTTGGTAAATGTCAGTTTGATAGTTTTAATTGATATTTATGATGTCGCTTGACGATAAACTACTGATGTTGTTGTTTTTTTTAAAATGATGTTATATTGCGACATTTTTTTCAAGCTGATCACCTGGTGAAAAAAACAATAGAGATTTCTATTGTTATTTTGGACATTGTTTTCTATTGGTATCAATAGAAAATTTCTATTGGTTTTATTGGTTTCTATGGTTTACTATTGTTCAGTCAATACAGCTAAACCATAGGAGTCAATAGAAGTCATTACAGGAACCATAGAAACAATTAAAACCAATAAAGTGTCCAAATAACAATAGAAACCAATAGAAATCTATTGGTTTCTATTGTTTTTTTTCACCAGAGGATGTATTGTTCTAGGTCAAAAGCAGGGCACAATTATAGTTTACATTAGTTAAAAGGCAATTAAAGAATTTTCACATGTCATTAAGTTATTAATTAAATAATAAGTATTTCAGAATTTCATTTAAACGCATACGAAAGATGTTCAAAGCGGCATGCATTAATCAAAAACTTTTAACCTATACCTTAATCCTGATAACTGTTCATAGAATTCAATGCCACCTTTCGCCTCCCTTTCTGTGAATTCTTATAAAATTACAGATTTAGTATTACCTAAGGATTCTGCTCTATGATACTAACACGAACTTAATTCCAAGGGGAATATTTATGCCGAAATTTATCATGCTTTAAAAGATATTTTTTTCCCAAAAATACGTGAAAATCTTTGAATATTTATTAACAAGGGGTTAACGCCGCCTAAAATTATTAAATTGTGAGTTCATAGAAAAAATATGTAATATATTCTAATAAGACCCAATTTTATTCAAATAACCAACGTGCATTTTATACGTACTTTCATCATGAAATTGTTTCTGAACTACTTCTAAGAGTTTTCCTAATTTAAAATTCTGCTGAGATAGTTTACTTTGGAGACGATCTGCTTAATATTGCGATCACGTTCATGAAGCGTCAAATTCACCAAAGAAGATAATTGTATATACCTTTGAAGCCCGTTATATATACTCTTCACATGCTGGATAAACATATAGTTAGTTATAAGAAGGTGTGCCATACGCCTCAAATGTTAACATTAAAATACCAATCGTTTAGTTTTATATACTAAAGCAATATCTCTTTTGCATTATCTAAGGAATCTATTACATTACATACCGTCTAATAATAATATTGTTTTACAGATGTACAGGGTGGTCCAGAAGTCATTTCATGGAGAGATTGTGTTTGAAGCGAGGCAGTGGAGCTTTTTCCCAGAAGGTTGTGGTAATTTACTGTAAGTATTTTTAAATGCATATTTTTAAAGATTACATCCAAATATCCGACCACTTTTAGATTCTATCGCTGCAGCAGTTATACCACTTTCAACATTTTTCAGTATTGTTTCTGGGACCAATTGGATATATCAAATACATCGTATCACCATATCAAATACCCGCAATATATTCCCTTTCAGTTGCACCAACTTATACTGCATGTAAAAATTGTGTCTCTACTTTAAGGGATTTGGAAGTTATCTTATCGTCAACAACTAAACCAATATAATAATGAAAAAGTTCTCAGTTCGTTTGTAAATGAGATTTTGTTGCGAAAAAGTCTGAAATTCCCTGAAATATTGAAAGCTAAAGTTGGAGAACCAGCAGAAGTAAACGATCGATTATTTTCTGCTCTATTTCTTCCATTTTCTGCTTTTGTTGGCAGAAAGCTTTAATTGGATATGTCCGTCTATGTAGTCTCTTAGGACATAGTGACACAATGAAACTGGATCAGGGGTAATTAGCCATGATACGACCTGGAGTTATCCGCTAATTAGCGCCCAAGCCCAGAAATTAATGTCCGAGAGATAAAAAGGTCAGAAAGTCGAAGAATTGGTGGCAATTGCCCTATAATTTTAGGATGCAATTAGCGACAAGTGTAGTTTATCTAAGGATATCAACCTATACGATTTCAATGAATGTTAATGTGGGATGCAAATAATTAACGTCCCATTTACAAATTAGACTGCAATCACTACATGTAATTATTTAAAGCTTTTCTATAATGAAATTCAATTGTTCCCTCTTACATTCACCATCGCATTTTAGACACTATTACACTATTTTTAATCCAACCCTTGGTTTTTGGTAGATTCCTAGTAGAATGGTGCACATTGAATAAAAGCAGATATATTTATGTGAAAGTGCAGGCATGCTTTTCGTGAAGCACTAAAACGTGCCAAAAATTGTAAATTATTTCTTAGAGCAAAGGTTATCATAGTGATTATCTTACGCCCTGCAACAGACGCCATCCAATGCCCACAAATCATGTTGCAAATATTGAGTGTGGATGAACTTTCCTCGTCAAACATAAATTGCAACTTAGTCACCGGTTCAACCCCTTGCTCCCCATAGACCTATTCTGCCGTTAATATTAAAAGCAGATATGGAAATGGCACATGGCTCATTTGCATAATCACTCGCTCGTTGCTTAATGCTAACTACGTTGTTAATTACTGAACTGTGGTTTCAGAAACACGCATGTGGATATTGGCAAAATGACTTTCAAAAGCAAGTCATGCAGTTTAAGCAAGGAAGACTTTCCAATATGTTGGCCAGCGAATAAAACCATAAAAGAAGTCTAGAAAAAATCATCTATTTCTGAACACTTGTTTGCATTGTATGACACGAATGATGGTATATTCAAAATCTTGAAATTTAAAGATAAATATTTAAGGATATAATGCAGCTAATAATCGTGGCAAAGTGCAGTTGGCAAATTTGTAAATGTCAATATTAACTATGTTTACGATGTATGTACGAGTATGTAGGTTCAACATCTTCCTTTTCTAGAAGGCTATTATAAAAGATGAGTTCACAAAATGTGGACACTTTTTCTCAGATTTTTTATTTCATACACAAACTTATAGGATACCTTTTAGTGTACCACACCCTGCAACGGCTCTTAGTTGTTTCATAGTAGGTCAGTTTTAATTATTTGGTCAATATATTTTACAGTGTGTCCAGTTGTCTTAAGAATCGTAAAATGTACTTGAATTTCTAGTACCCATTTATAGCTCCCTTGCTATAGCCCTGTGCATGAATTTTCCTCTGTATTTCATGATACTTATCGCAAAATTTCATATCTTTCTGATATACCGAAACGAGGCTATATAAAGCAACCAAAATGGCCCCTTTATGCAGCTAGTATATGGTTGGGTTATGCTATCAGTTTGGTCTCTTGACTCCCTTTTATTATATTTGAAAATATTTTGTGATATATACGAAAACCTATATAGTAGACTAGAAAATATCATACTTTTTGGAAAGATGTTGTGGTAATTGGTCGGGGGAGTAATTACTTGAAAATTTATGGAATCCTTGAAATATTCTAGATTTTTCTTCAAAAATATTTTTCTGGAACTCGACAGTATAATATGACTTGTTCAATTTTTTTCTAAAATTACTTTATCGTCATTTGTATATTCATTGTAAGTTTAGATGCTTATTTCCCCAAGTAACACTTGAAATAGAAACCCATTAAAGTGAAAAAATGAATATTAATGATGGCGAGTTTTCCTAAACGGAATAAGATGATACCCAGGACTGGATATGCCCAGGATTAGAAGTAAAATTCCAGTTCCATGGTAGACACGAGCTACCACCATATAATAAATACGAAACATTACCTTGCTTTCTACAGCACATATGTTAAGACAAATGTCTTTTGTATAGAAAATGACATTTTCAAATAAATTTCATCGGTAACATTAAAATGTTAGATCCGGTACAAAGATGTTAGTTTCATCAATCAAAAGGAAGTGACACATGAAGCTGTTTCGTGCGCAATTTTCGACTGAAAATGAATGTGTGTGGAGGTTCAGAAGTTACACTAGATGCAGAAAATATTACTCAATCATTATTTTAACTGTAGGGTTGAAATACGAAATAAAAGCTGCTACAATGGCAATGCTAAGGGAGGGACTAGTCTGCGAAATGATCAATTAATTATAACTGTGATTTTTTCAAAAATAAAAGCTTCGCAGCATGTGGGAATAAGGGAGAACCATAAGCGTGAAATAAACAAAAATGCCATTATGTATTCGTGATTACGATTTTAATACAACTTTTCACGATAGTGCAGTTTTAATTTATTCTATTCAGACTACAGGTCTTTTGTTTAGCTAAATTGACAATTAAAACCTTGTGTAATTATATGGTGATGGATTAGATAGAAACCATTCTCTTAACATAATATTCGTCAAAATTTATTAGTTTTTCTTGCCAGGAAAATGCTCTGAAAATAACTTATAAATGAACACAGCTAAGATCACATGATAGTTTTAGGTATCTTCTCTTTCCACCAAGTTATTTATATGAACAAGGTAAAGGCGAATGCGAAAAATTAGTTTTCCTGTATACTTCTTAATAAGCTAATACTTATAGCCTTTATTTCTCGAAAAAATTGTTTTCAATAACAACTAAGCTTTTTTTTGGAGATATCAATATTTTATTCGACGTTTTTGCGCACTTATAGCCGTGTAATTTGCTGTCTAAGTTGCTAGGAGAAATTTAATCAAGGTTAAATTGATTCTTGTGAAACAGCTTCACGTTTACTTTTGTATGCCGAGTTGCACAATCAGTACAGGTTTATGGATGAAAAATCCTTATATAAATGACGGAGTTGTAAATAAAACAATTTAGTTTTTCATATGAATGTAGTTATCCCACCTCCATGAGCAGGCAATCAATGAGAGCTCAGGTACAATGCGTGATTGCCTACCTACGTTTAGTGGAAATTGAAAGCAAAGTTGAAAGTGTTGTTTAAAAAGTTGTTTCAATTGCTAATTCTTATTAGTTTCATAGTTGCATAACAGGACATCTATATCAGTCTGGTGTTCCAGACTGATATTAATCTTCCATTGGTATCACGAACAAACACCCTGTACATAATATCCCAATTTTGAGCGTTAAACAACGTTTTAATGCCCTGATCAATCGATGCGTGTTGCATAGCACGAATTGGAGCGAATCAGTGTCAAAGATGTTGACAAAATAACGAGCCTGGACTATGTGTGTGTTGTATACGTCCTTACTATAGGGCCTTAATAAGCAAGAAAATAGCAAGTAGCAAATAGGAAATGTCCCAACCCAAATAATAGGCTGGTTGGCTCGGAAAATAAGATGAAGCATCTGGTCTGTGAGTGGGCAGAGTTAAGTCAATCAAACTTGGTAAAAATCAATATATGAGCTTGTACATGACGTCAACCATGATGGATTGCTTCACTTTGAATGATATGAATAGACCATTGATAAGGCTGTAAGCGTTGCGGTTCACACTTGAAATAATTGCCCGCTGTGCCACCGGCTCCTAAAAATTGCTCTAAAATTAATTAGGGATTGCAATTGGCTGGGCTAATTAATGCATCATCATTAAGCATTTTGACCTACAGGATTTGTTATGTATAATATTTACAAATATTATTAATATAACTTTGACGATTTACGAACTTTGTATTTTACTTCAGGGGATGATTAAGCAAAAACGCCACATTTTTTATGTGACAACTTTGAAATTCTGAAACCACTAATGAGCTAAATTGATTCATTCATTAGTAATTGTTCTATATAAAAATAATATTAATCAGTTTGCTTTGATTACTGCCCCAAGCTGAAATGTGTTGCATCAACACGCTTTTTTTATACGTTTCGTCAAAAGTTTTCTGATCAAATGTTGAGTTATATGCATTTTTCAAGTTGTGAGGTGTGTTGCATATAGCACGTTTCTATTAAACTACAATAGAAAATTGCTCGATTCGTATCTGCAAAGTGGTTAATAAGACTTAACGGACCGTGCAATTACCTCTATCTCTTAATAGGATTGTTAAAAGATGAAAGGCAAGATTAACAAGATCATGAGCTCAATGTACATCGGCCACCTCGTGTTCGTTTTATCTGACAATTGGACCACCCAAAACGGCCAAAAGTGGAAATTTCATTTGTCCGAATGGCTTTTACTATCTGCAAAAGAAATCGTTAGGAACCACCGTGGGGTTCTTCAAATATTTAGTCAAAACTATTATATGGTTGACCAGAACGAAGGAGGATCACAATGTGGAGAAACTGACCACTTGCATGATGATGAGCAACGTGGGTCTCATTTCACCCTTGTTTTCGTGAGTTAGAGCCGTTTCAAGCCGGTATCGGTTGATTGGGATTGGCGCCACTCCACGCTGAGTGTGGTTTTGCACAGTCGGACCTCTCTATGTTGACCACCTACGGAAACTAGGCGATTGACCAAACAATGCCAAGGAGTAAACCCAAATTTCTCATCATTGCAAAGTTGCCTTAAGATAGCCGGAATCCAAGCTATATTATTTGTGAAAACAACTTCATTATTCATGTTTGCTGCATAATATATTTCGATATACAGTATACGAGCGCTTAATGGGGAGTGGTACATACATTTGTGATATTATAGAAGTATATTTAGCGTTTATCCAATTTGTAGTCTGAAAAATATCACACACTTTTTCGGTTATTGCAAATAAATGAATGTTGTGCTGTTGACAAACAAAGATTTTTTTTTGCAATAATTTTGAAATTTACATGATTAATGCCTTACTGTGCAATTCTGAGAGACAGTGTCTTGTTATGTGGCCGGTGTAGGTCCGTTCCCCGGGGCCATTTCCCGCAAAACTCGCGTGGTCCAGGCGCACAGGCAAAGATGAGGAATGGATGGGGGTTCGACCGGAGCTCCATCTCTAGCTTGGCCACGCAGGCCAAAAACCGAAACACAAAACAGACCGAAAAATAATATAAGCGATCACAAAGATGAAACAAAAACCGAAGTAAAAAATGAAACCGGGTGCGGAGGTGGGACCACCAGGTTCAAACTATAAGTGGAGTCTGAGCACACGTCCACTCGGACTCCTAGCTCATCCACGTTTCTGGGTTTCAACCCCAAAACTGAAAATGCCTGAAATGTGGTCCTGGCATGGGGCCACATTCCATAATACCGAGGCACTAGGCCCGTGACAATCAGGTCGCGAGGTCACGTGGATTTGCGCCCATCCCCATCGCGCAGTTATGTACATATCTTGTTACCAAAACTAAACATTATGAGTCATAATACATTGTTTGTGTTGTATTACTTAAAATAAATGTGCTTATAATATGTACTTATTTCAAATAATTTGTGAGGCGGGAAAGCTGACCCAGTCTCACAAATTCCGTCATAAGCCCATTCTTAAAGGTGCCCATAACAAAGGGTTTTCCCACTTCACTGCATCTCGAAAATTCATTGGCTAGCCAAGTACGATCATCAGGCCTCGTTGATATAAGTTAACGAAACCTTAGCTAACCAGCTAATGGGGTAACTTTTCCGCTAATCCCCTATGCAATGGGTGAATGCCATTACAAGTGCCGATCACGTGATGCCGATACGGTTCCCTATTTAATCCTTGGACGCTAATTAATCCCTAGTGATTGCGAGCCATCCATTGCCGGGTGATAAGCATCGCCAAGCATTGCACGAATGATCAATTTGAAAAGTATAGAGATATATAATTAAGCGAGTGCATGCTCAACATGCTAAGTCAATTCTGGGCATGCCAGGGGGTCCTCGTAACCTTAGATGACCCAAACATCTCTATTAAGTGACCTTATCGAGAAGGCCAATTCTAATTCTGGAATTGACGACTAATGATTGCTGATGTTTATTTGATCAGCTTACAAGGAAAAAATATTCAGGATTTTCACATGAAATGGGTTTTACACGAGATCTTACAAATATGGCTTAAATTGGGGCAAACTAAAAAATGTGTAGACTTGTAGCCAACCAAAACGTAATTATCTTACATACATATATACATTTTTTTTGTAACTTCTTTTCATTTTTATTCGTTTGAAATATTTTGCAGCGAGTATGGTGCATCACCTAAGCCCTTTGTTCTTTATTGACTATAAACAAATGTTGATGGAAATTTTGACGTGGCAATTTAAAAAACAAACTTAAAACTAATGCATGTACTATGTGTGTATATTTTCTTTCATGGATATTATATTCGTCAGTACTATATGTAGTATATATACATATATATCCTTTATAGTTTTGATAGCCGGCATAATTTGAAAATACGTTAGTAATAAAGTAATAAAAAGGTTTTACCACTGCTTTTTAGTGTCAGCAATGACTTCTTACTATTAATTCGATAACACGTCAGCATTATCCCAAGCATTTCGTTTCAATTTCGCGAACGAGCATTAAGGCTCATATCGTTGTGGCACAAATTTGAAAATCTAGACAATTTCGAGTTAAATGATAAGAAATCCAAACGGAAATTCCTTTGAGATGAGTGATTAACATGTAAGAACGTAAGGAAAGTCGGTTAAGATTGTACTTGAAAGTAATGTTGAGCATTTTGGTATACCCATTATTACCTTCTACCTTTGCACCCCCTTACTTAATTTCCGCATCCGTTTCTCAAGCATAAATAGGTCTATAAGGAATCCTAAGAATTTTACTACCACTCTGTTAGGCCTCCGGTAATGGATTTGACAAACTACAGAAGATCCCTACGCGTTGATGCCCTCTATAAAAGATGCGTTTCACCACTTTCAATTTACAGGGTGAGAAAATATCGATCTTTATGCCAATCTTGGCCTAAACGGGAGACTTTTTTATGAAATAAGTAGCAGTTTTTGAGATACATAAGCTTTTAGTACTGCCTCGAAACAGAGTTTTGCTTTTTACTTTTATTTCCTCTGAGAACGCTTTTTTAATTTAACAAGAAATTGCTTGGCTCCAACTTTTCGATGCCTCGTTCATGTATGAATACTGAAGGCATTTTCTTGAGTATTAAATGGCTATACACTATTATTATAGAAGAAACTAAAACAAAGATCTTATCAACTGCGCACCTTTGTAGTGTCGCATTTTGAATAATGTTGGAAAAATATAACCTTGACAAAAATATACCTCACTTTTTTTTAAATAATCATTGCTCTTTTTTTTGCTTTTTTAACGCTATGTAAAATAAAATCAAAGAAATTTCATTTACCAATAATATGAAAATTCTGAAGTAGGCTTGACGTGAAGTTACGTTAAATTCTAAAGTAATTTTTAATCGATTTTCAGCTCACGGGACACTAAGCTGTAGGAAATATAGAAAAATCGGGTAATGAATATCAGATAAGTTTAATGCAAGCACACATGGGGACCGGTTGCTGCACACTGTTTATCACATGTTTTCAAAACATTTGAAGGGACGTTACTAAAATTATACAACATTGAACTCCATAGCCTAAATTATGGGAAAATTAAGTTAAAGAGGGATGTACCAAAATCCTTGAGTGTGAATTTGCAATACAGTATAAACTGTTTTCAAGAATCTGCTTGACATACCAGAATATTCAAAAAGGTGTCTTTACAGGGATTCTTCACTCTTGTAAATTGTCATGGAATTGTCAAGGACATTGGATAGACACGGAATAGTCAGTAAAATGTGATTTATTCTGGAAAAGGCGGGGAAGTACAACATTTAAATAATACATTTGTTTTCACATAGCACCCCACATATAAAAAATGGCGAATTTACTTAAATAAAAATGGAAAAAGTTACTTTTCTGGCACGAATATTCGCTAACTAATGAAAAAATTAATTTTAATTATTTATGGTTTATTAACTCGAGTATAGCAAGGATAAAAACATATGTTTCAATTGTAGCTTGTGGGATCTAATGGGAAGGAGAATAGTTTTATTCCTCCTCATAGCATCATACATCCAGACTTCATTGGCTCAAAGTGTGAATGCTACACATATATATGTATACACGAAACATAATTTTTGCTATTTGGCAACAGCTATATTCGCCATGCCATGTATGTATATTAGGAATAATACAGAATATTAATGTAAGAAATCCATACATACGTTATGATAATAAGTAATGTTTGCCATAGCATTTGCAACCGTTATTTGACTTCGATAACACGAATTGTTTTCGAAAACGTTTTGTAGCCATGTTGACCAGCATGATGAGTTAAACTCAAGTTATAATAACAATATTTGAAATAAATTCATGTCATTATATAGTTTAACAAGTAGGCGCAAAATTGCCAAATCGTTGTTTTAATATCGTTTTTTTTTTCTTTTTCTTTTCAGGTTTACAGAATTATAAAAAGAAGCGCGTTTTTGGTACTTATTTTTCCTATAACTGTATTATTTTTGTTGTTGTTATTGTATAAGAAAATAAAAAAATCGATTATCTGGACTCCAACATATTGTGCTTTATTTCAGCGATAACTATAGAATAAATACAAACTTAATGGTGGCGGTTATTAAGGTTTTATAATAGGGTCATGGTTGCTCTGCCCCCTGTTGAGGAACTTTTTCAAAGCAGAAATAGCCTGATTTTCCTTACTACATAGTTATGAACTGATGGCGCAGTCCGTAAGGTCTGCAGCTCGTGTGCTTGGTTGTTCACGAGTGGTTGTGGGTTCGAATCCCGCAGCTGTCAGGAATTTCCTAAACTCCTCCGCTCATCTCTCCTATCTACTCTCACAACTTCCCTGTAACTTGAACTCAATCCGAGAAATTGGAAAGAGTACAAGAAGCGGGGAAGGAAGGGGAGGTGTGTTTTTTAGGCTATCTCTTTAACCATACCAATTTGCATTTTTTTTAAGCCTATAAATTTGGAGATAGGTTATTTTTTGAAATTTTATAACAAGACAATAAAAACAACAATAAATATTTTTCAACTTTATTGACAACAAAATCAAATTCAAAAAACACTAATTTTCAATTTGAAGTTATAATGCAGGTAGGAATTTTTGATCCGGTTGATAAGAGACTCCACAGCTTACGACGTCCTCTTCCATAATCTGTAATAAAAAAACACGGTTTTTTGGGTGTTTTTGAATATTGTTTTTACAATTAGGACTAGTTAAAATTAGAAGTTTGGGATATATTCATGTCATTAGATAGTTTTACGTAAAATAAGTTAAAAGTTTATTTTAACCAACGTTAGCAGTGTAAATCGGGTATTTTATGAAAGTGACTGTGTAGAAGTTTTTAGAATGTAATAATGGTAAGATACTGTTGTGTCGACGTAATTGCGTTTTTTATCTTAGAAAAATCGATCGCGTTTTTACCAGAAAAATTGCACTTTTAACGCCGAAAAATCGCACTTTTATATTTTGCCGATTTGGTTTGAAATTTGTTAAATTTCTTGGATTTCGGGGGCATCTATCCCCAAAATATATACACGGTCTTGACGAAGGTAATCCTTACAAAGATCTTGTTTTTAACTCTAACATATAGATGTAAATTGCAATCTAAAACCTACTCTAAATGCATATAATGTAACAGTAATTTAAAATATAACTCAATGAAGAGCTATAAACGCGCCCCAAACCCCTTCCCCAATACCCCCACAAAATTCTAACCAAACTTTTATCATTTATCCCCTGATCCTATGGCTTTTTGTTATTAGTTAGAACAATTCACATCAGCACCATGAATCTTACTGCCATAACGGATTTAGGATCCCACGTTTTCTAATTTTAAATTTGAAAGCAAAATTATGGCCACGCCATTGCAACACAATGAACGTTGCGCAATCGTCGCATGCAAGCGTCTACGCCATTGCAATTGTAATTTAAATCTTAAAATGTATGATCAAGCAGTTTACTTACCATTTCACAAGTTGTATCATTCTTATGTCGACGAATTCCGGAATTAAAATAACAAGATGTATCTTTCAGCAGGACTCGGAGATTGTACAAAAAGGTAATAATTAGGTCCACCTAATTATGGCGTGCTTGACATGAGCATAAAGTCGAAGGATGACGTAATCATCTTCTTGCCAGATGTGGCCAGTGTTACCTACTGGTACGTGTTTCTGTATTTGAGAAAAGAAAAAAAACTTCATGTAAACAAAATTACAGAAACAACAAATTGTTTTTTATTATTTGCCAAAACAATTTAACTAGAAATAATTATTTTAATATAAAAATATACAGAAAACATAATTCGAAATGAATTACTTGTACAATTAGCATAAGGGGTAATTCGAAAAGGACGTCCTCAAGTGGGAGCCTGCTGGCATGCAAATGTGAAAATAGGCAGGGAGTGGGGAAGCCATTATGGACGTCCAATTTTATGTTGGAAATTCCCTTCGATGTCTGGAAATTTCCGCTAATTACATAAATCTGGAAAAATGTCGTGGAAATGGCAGCGAGACGGGTGCTTGGAAATTTAAAGGCTGAGCAACACTGTACATACTCCCAAAATGCAATACGCTAAAATCGTAATAGCACTAACCTTTTCATTGTGTGCATCATACACAGTGGCCGTATTTAAAAATTAGGTGATATTCAGATCAAATAATTCAGAGCGCAATTCGTGTTTTCTTATATAATGCCAATTTTATATCAAGAATTTTCAGTAATAAATAATTGTGTATTTTTTCGTTTTTTTATCATTTTATCTCACACTTGAAAACGGTTGCAATAATAATAATTTATATATGTATATATATCTAAATTTATAGTTTTTTATCAAATTCAAATTAGAAATAAAATTAAACTGGAATTGTAAAATCTTCGTCCTCGTGGCTTAATGGGCTACCCAGGTTATTTTGATACCTGTATACAAATACAATAATTTGTTAAACCTTAAGTGATAATTTATAGCGATGCATTTTGGAAAGTTATTTAATCACCTATTCAAGGCTGGATGCGCACTTTCAATGCTGTGTATCCTTTGGAAGTCCTTCATTTCAGAATCTAGTTAATATAGTTAATATAGCATATAACTATTTGCAATTAGAAATCTTCGAAATTCCGATTATTTAACAAAGAAAATTAATAACAAATAAAATGCATTCATTCATTAGTTTTGCTGCGGGGTAAAGATGCAAAACTTTGCGCTTGACATTTAGAAGTGGATTCAATTTATGCATTCATGTGCAAATATAGCTAATTAAAAATGAAGTCGTTATAAGAGAAAAGTACACTGTTCGTACTTTGAAGAAAGGCGGCCTAAAACAGTTTTTTTATATTTCCAAGGAGCTTTCAGGCATTTCAGAAACTTATTTTTAGCTGGCGCAATTAGTTTTTTTTCCAATTATTTATTTTGCTAAATATAATAAAAAAAACATCTAGGCAAAAACGTCTAGACATAAGGGAGGCTCTTAAAAAATCATTAATGGCCAATGCTTTACCTGGTGACTTAAAAATCGCAGTAATTACAATGCAATTTTTTATATAATTTTAAAATGTATTAATAGATTAGAAACATACCATTACAATATTTTGGAATTAAATCCCATCTATCTGGCTGCATAATAGGAGTGGACATATCACAATAATGCTTTGAAGAAGTTAATAAAAAATCAGCTTCTTTTACACCACTTAGTTGCCTAGAAATACGAAAGAATGTCCTATCATTAAGTGGTAAATTTTAATGATGGTAAAACTAGGTATTAATACTTCATAATAGTTGTCATTTTTTAATCTAGATGGGGATTTTGGAAAAAAACCAAATCAGACTCCAGTTTTTTAAAGCGCAGTAATTCCTTCTAGAATTCAAGCAATTTAAAAGACGTGCTTGATAGTGATTTTTATTTCAGTGAAACAAAAGTGCGTTGGCTGAATTCTGATTGTTTTTCTTCTCCAGATTACCCTTGGGAAAATAAAAGGTTTTTGGTCCAGTCTAACCATATAACAGACGTGGACATGATTGAATTGGAAATCAGTTACAAGCTCCTTTTGGAATTGAAATCTAGATCATAAGAACACGTAATATAACCTGGTAAACACTCGTTTCATTTAACGGTTAACAAATCCATTTAATTCGGTAGAGCAATAATCAGGTATAATTAATTATTAATCTCTTATCATATTTGTACAGCACATCTGAAGTTATCTCAATATAATAAGCATTTTTCTTATATTTTTCTGTCTTCATACGTCAAACAAATGCAACTTCAGATCCACTTATTTAACCAAGTTCACCGGTATCCATTTTCTTAAAATAAACAGAAATAAGTAATTGACAATACCTTAATTCATGTACAATGGATGGAGATGGGATATGCCTTGAAGATAGCCTGCTGCCAGCACTTCCATAATGAGGGTAAGTCCTTCGTCTGGATTCTGGGGATGAGTCTGCTGAAGAACTGGATTCTGGTCCATGATCTAGAAGATCTGGAACTGAAAAATCCACTATAAATACTTCATTAAACCTTTTTTTATTTGTGCATGAATAATAAAAGATTCCATATCTATTGAGTATGAAGCTATAGGGGCACTCACCGTGATGGTCTCCATATATCGGAGCAGTTGGACGTAAGGCATATAATGTAGGCATGGATTCAGGAATTTCTGTGATTCCTAAGCAAATTTCATCATCGTCCTGTTGCAAATCTCCGTAGCCTAAAAATGGACACATTATGCAATAAGCTTATCTAAAAATGTTCTGAAGCCACGTTACACTGTTCAGGTTTTTACATAAAATGTGGATTTAGGTTTTTTATAGACTTTTCTAAAAAAACATCTTTCGCTGTTGAAGATTTTCGAGAAACTATAGCAAATATTTAAACGGCTCATTAAGTTTGCAACGCATACGTAAGCCTATTATAATGCAATTGTCATTGATCCGTTGCGTGTGCTACCATTGCATTTCTAGGAAAACTAAGCAACATGGAAAAAAGAAAGTGAGAAGAAAAAAGTCATTTTAAATAAATTTTACATTTGCCACGACCCCTAAACGTAGTCGTTTGATTTATAGGCGTTATATATCTCTCAACTTTCATAATATATAGCTAGAGATTTTTTTTAAATTGTCCGAAACCAAAGATTCAAACGACATTTTGCCCTGGGTCTTCCTTCTCATCAAAAACTTGATATGCCAGGCAGAAAAGAATACGTGTTATCCAAAGATTTATAAGAACTGCCCTGAGCAATGGAGAAAAATATAGCAACGCCTCATATTCCACTTGAATTTCATACATAGGGCTTTATGCTATCATCAGCAGGAAGCTCCAGAGACGCTGTTTCAAAATCGCATGAAAGTTGGATTTTAATAAACGTAATTGTTTCTCAGAATTTGCGTATTATCATCTGCTATAGAAAATGCAGATATATTGTATCAGATGACTAAAGCTGCGATGAATAATTCAAGAGTAATGTACTTTTTGGTATAAGC
Source organism: Julus scandinavius (assembly GCA_034696685.1). NCBI lineage: Eukaryota > Metazoa > Arthropoda > Diplopoda > Julida > Julidae > Julus > Julus scandinavius. The sequence continues at coordinate 34,012 of JAQGAE010000034.1, read as the reverse complement.
AATTGATGAATAAAAGTTTATATTGTAAATTCACAACATTGAAAGTTCTTAGCGAATTAGGGCATACCAATATATAGATGGAATTGCCATTAGTGATTAACCCTTCTTCAACCTTATAATTATAAACCTTAACAGTAATTGAAGAACGGAAACAATTAGATTCGACTAAATTATTGCTCTTTATACAAGCAACTGCGATAGACATTCAGGTTTGGAATTCTATCAAGCTATTTCATGAGGAAATACAAAACGCACAGTTATTGCGACGAAGTGACACTTGACATTTTCTAATGTTGCTTTGTATTCCCTGACGTCCCAACGAACAAAAAAATGGCAGTAATTAAAATTTGTTGAAAGAGCTGAGTGAAAAAGATAAAGACTTTTTGGATTTTTTTTCGACGTAAAAAGACTAGAATAGCTATCAAATGGATGTTTGGCGTAGTAATTGCATCTCAGTTAACTACTAACAATAATGAATCGGTGGAATGGAGTGAAGGTTTCGTATGATAATCGTTCAAAACTTACTCGTGTTACTTTTATTAAAAAATAATCTATAATTAAAACTCATCTGCAAGCCAAGTTTTATTATTTTGGTAGGCATAATGGAATGCCCTCAGGTTGGTGGTTTATCATCCTTAGGAGGACTTAATGTCAATAGAACGTGTTGACACTAAATGCATTTTCAGGATTACTAAGATGCATAGTGTATAACTCAACTTTTGAGTAAACTAGCCAATCCGAAGAGTAACGTGACCAAGTAGAGAGAGTTCTTTGCTGAGATAAAGCAAAAAAGAGTTTTTATCAGATAAGGGAGCGCATATATCCACGTCATTGGCCATCACTGTCCTGCCAAGCAGAACGACCAAGACGTTGAGTTTTGTTTGAGAGGAACCAAAGTGAAATGCATAAGAATGTCCTCTGTCTGAAAAATAGTTGGGTCAAGAAATTGGTTTGTCCACTCTGAGCCATATACGAAAGCCATCGCAGCATGCTTTTATTTCCTTAGCCAACACTTTGTGAAATGACCAAATGCATGGCTGATTTCTGAAGATGTCAAAGAAAGTTACAAGCTTTTCCGCTCCAAACGAGCGCCAATAGCGTCATATGCCATTGCAATGGAAACCCAGCATTATTTCCATCGAGAAAGTAAGCACAGTACACTCAACCACACCGTTGAAGGGAATATCAGAACCTTAAATGTCGACAATCGAAATAATCAAAGAACGGAGAATCAACCTTGTTTGATCTGGATTTTCAAGGAAAAAAATAGAAAGGAAATTGAAGGATGGCTGGCCACAATATCCAATTTCAACGCCAAAAAATAAATAAATCCCAGATGAACAGGGGCATTTAAGTGTTGTATAGGTCATAAGTGCAAAACGAGTCAGGTGTAAAGCAAACTAACTTTAAAGGCACTTCAGAAGTGTAATCCTAAACTTTAATAGATGTGTTTTATGTGGATACAATACCATGCATGACGATTTTCTAAAATGTCAAAATTACAATGTTCTTAGAATACTCATGTGCACAGGTACACATATAATGTGTTGAAGTATTAAAGACATGGTTTTTCTCAAGTTTTTCATTTTTTTTCGCGTTTCATGTCACTGACAGATCCTTGTTTTCATAAATAATACTCCGAACCCCTATTGTCAAGTGAACAAGGCTTAAATGAAGGCGATCAATTGCAGCAATCAGTGAGTATGGCATGATCAATGGTACTAGGAGACTTGTTCAAATCCAAGAGGATGGGAGGTTCCACTCGTAGTTATGTTCGAAATATTTATTTTAGGTATTACTAAGCCTTAAATGCTTTTGGTAGGAATTATGAGGCAGTTTGTTTTATCAAAGAAAATTCCAACGTCCTTATCAAAGAAGGGAATTTTTTTTATAAAATTGCATTTAAGTCCTACACCCAAAAGCTTACTTAATATCAGTAGCTATTACGGTTTCCACCACTATCATCGAAACATTTATTGTTATTTTAATGGCTACGTGTGCTATGAATACAAATATATTTACCTCATCTTAATCCGTTAAATTTATTTCCGACCACGTTAGTTACCAACCCAACAACTATCTTAGACAATCCCATGGATAAGAATTTTATATGAATGTTCTGAAACATTGCAAAATGTATCTGAATTGTGTATACTCTTATATAAGTATAGTTCACTAAGCCATGTTACTCCTTTAAGGGATGTAATTTTAAGCTTTGGAAAAATAATTCGACACCAATATCGAATACCCTGTCTGATGCAAAATTGTTTCACCCTTCAATCAGATGGATGTGTCTATTCTGAGTCTAGGATTTCGTTTCCTTAAGCTGGAGTGTAGATGAGATTCACGTCTGTCAATCTTGATTATTAAGGATAAGAATGCGGTCGTGTATGTCTTGCTTAAAGCGCGAATTTTTCCAATCCTTAAAAAAGGTTTTTATTTTAGGTGTTGGGTAAATTATTGCGGCTATCAGAAATGAGTTTTTCACTATCTCGGTTCCATAAAAAACTCCACTGGTTTTAATTTAATATATAAGCCAATTATTCGCCGAAAATATTAGCAGGAACCATCGTTTCAACTGTGAAATTCACTTTTCCGCCTCTTTATTGATTTTCATCGCCTTTGGAAACCTCGAGCAATCAATAGATAACCCAGAATGTCTCTGCACGAGATTTTTTTCTTCTTCTTCTTTTACTATGCAATGAAATTCCTAATGCAATGTGAAATGCCTCTCCCTGGTCTCCTGAAGATCAAAAGCAAAATTGGTTGCGCAGGCTTCGCATTATTTGAATTCCTCCCAATTTTCCTTCCACTATAAATATATAATTTTCTATATCAATGAGCACACATGGTTCGATTCGCCGTTATCCTTATTCATATGCTAAGCTAAAGAATCATCTAATTTGCGATGAATGGCGGACGTTATACATAACCAAAACAAACTGCAGCTTCGCACAAAAATATGTAAAGCGTGCCACTTACTAAACATGCGAATACCGAAATCTCAAAGCCTTTATATGTATTCGCCGCAAACGGTTACACAATTGTCAGATGTTTTAACTTGAAATGTGCCGACTGAATATGCCCCAATTACTCTATTTGCATGCACAAACGGTGCTTCATTTGCTTTGTGTAAAACCAGTGGTTTACTATCTGTGTTCAATGAAACATTTCTGAATCAGTAGGCTTGTAACCAATAATTTACAGAAAAATTAAGCATTCAATAGTTAAATCAATAATTTTGAAAAATATGAATCTCTGAACAATTTTCTGAATCTTCAAATAGTTTTCTCTGTACTGTATAATTTAAGATTTCAGAAGCACAATTGGCTCATTAACTAATTATTGTAGCTTACAAAATGTTAATGATGCAAGGATATCTCTGATAAATATAGAAGTATTTTTATTGAATAAGAGACCAAACGTTTTCCTAATATGAAAGCGTTTGCGAGCCTTAATAAATACTCGCACTAAGTGGAAAAATGCTGGCAAAATGCACAAAAGATTATGAGCAGAGACACAACGGAAGGAATTTTTTATCTCCTAAATGACACTTGCCATCCAATAAGAAATGTCCATTATCCCCTTCTAAGTATTGAATGCATCATTAGCCAGGACTTCCCATGAAATGTTATTTATCCACTCTGAATGAAGAAGATTGCTAATTAATTACATTTAAGTATGAATGCAACAGCTTATTGGAATTTCATATTTTCGGCTAGTTGGCTAATTAATCATTGGGAATTGCATCCTCTCGCGGCTTTTGGCACGACTGTGACGCAAGACAAACCCTTTGTTATAGGTCCGAGTAAACTATTTTGATAAGCTTATGGATTAAGGGATGACCAATTGGTTGCCCAAACAATTATAATGACAATACATCATTTTGCCTTTCATCTATCTAATGAATCCCCTGAAATAAAATTGTATTGTTCTTGTATGGATTCGAGCAATAGTTTACACAACTTGGCTCATCACAAAACAAATTGACGCATGTTGCTAAACTTATATAGGATATGTTGGTTACCATAGTAATACTTCATAGAAAATTGGCTAATGTCAGTAATAGAACCAATATGCGATCACTAAAGATTCAATGTGTAAATTCAATGCGGTCTCTATGTGACAACTATTGTACGCAACAAGTTCAAATAAATTTAAAAAAAGGAAAACTTACTTGATTTTTCAAGGAGCAAGGAATCTGGTCGTTGACAAAATTGAACATTTTGCGTTCGCACTGCTTTTAAAGGCATCGCTTCAGATATTTCCTACATCAAAATAAAAATTACTTTCCCATTTAATTGTGCCTAACACTATGTTAAATAGTTTGTTTAAAAATTTAATTATTTTCAAGTCGTCACAAAAATTAGTTCCAATGGCACATCATTTTTACTGAAAAACCCCTGCCTCAATTTGGCGAGAAAAATTTGGCAAACGAGTGGTATGGTATAGTCACTTTTAATTATTAACAACACTATTGAGTGCAAATTAGCCTTAGGTAAATTCTGCGCTCTGTGCAAAGAGAAAAGACAGAAAAAGATGCAAATATGATAAAGAAATTTTACGCGATGTGTTTTATTCCTCGGGCACAAAACTATGAATAGACTAATTTTATAACGAATTCGAAGATGGTGAAACGAACTACAATAAAGTGTGCACCATAAACAGTTTTAATTCAAATTGCTTTATTATACCCGAAAATAGCATCAATTTATTTACATAAGTAAAGTTGAATGAAGATGCGATAAAGAAGATAATATATACGTTACAAAATCTTCTTTACTTCAATGAATTTTATCAGAGAACAACTATAGAAATTAAACCTAATTCTTTTGAGGACAAATAAAAGAAAACAAGTAAATATAGAAAGGAAATAACTGAAGCGTAAGGTATTACAAAAACTTGTGGGAAATGAAAACAATACCATGGACTTAGAGCCACAGTTTTGGAATATCTGGATTTCTTCATGATATTTATTTATTTGTGCCAGAGGTAAAATCAATAAAATATTGTAGAAGTGACCATACCATGCACAAATTTTTAAATGCACTTTAATGTGCTTTTTAATGTGACGACCTTAAAAATGTTAAGTATTTTGTATTCAAAAATCACGGCTCTAAAACCAAGACAACGATAATAAATCAAAGCTACAAAAAAATGATAATTGTCACGAAAGGATGGCAATATCAAAGAAGTTTATACAAAATTTCATCCAAATATTTTTTTCAATATTCGTTGGCTTATCAAAAATTTTCTTAAGCTGCAGCTACTGTTATTTTAAAACAGTCATGTTAATAAAAAGTTGTGTTCTTATCATACGTCATTATGTTTTTGTTTTCAAACAAAAGAGCACATTTTCAGAATATAAATTGGTGTACACAATCGATAATAAGTAAAAAAAAATAACAAAGATGTAAAAAGTCCAAACATATGTAACTTTAAAAAATAATCCTTTTTTTAAAATGAACTTACATTTCTTTGAGGATAATCAGGTTCAAAATGCCTGTGATGAAAAACATGCAGTTTGCCTCTTTCTCCCTTGCACCCAGGTATTTGAGAAGTAGCATAAGGGCTCACTTCATCAGGTAACATATCTCTGGGCATATCTAAACATTTTAAAATGATTTAAATTTATTTCAACAGCAACATACCAAAAATCGAGTAGGTGCTTGTTTTCATCTACTTACTTTTTTGGCAGTTTTGATTCATGTTGAGTTGATGTGGTTTGCCGTGATCAGCCCCTCTCAGCAAACATGTAAAACTTCCCATTGTCAAGTTTTTATGAAATTTTGGCCCGTGTAAAGGTTTTAATTCTAATGGTTGAGCATTATTTTGTTGCAATCCTCCAGTAACTATAATATAACACAATAAGCTTGTTATACTTATCATTAACTTGTTTAGTAATCAATAACTAACACCAATTGTGAATTGTGGAAAATTACAGGACCGTCACTGTTTAGTTTTGCAATTTTTTAAGTAAATGCTTTTTAGCAGGTAAGCTTTGGTTTTTACAATCAAGCATTGAAAGCAATGCTTAAATCGTTTTCGTTCAAATTAAATCCTGCAAAAGTTTCATCTCCGGCGTATAATAGGAATACTTCGAATTTCATTAGTGCAATCTTTGTTCATTTAAAGGCGCTTAATTGCAAATGCAGACTGCGTTGAGAAACAGAAAATCCGTGGCACAACACGCACGGAATCGTCGAGGAAATCGAGAAAAGCAATTATCTGAGGTGAATCAACAATCTACTTAAGCTGGAACTAATTATTTGGTTTATTACGCACTATAGACGAAAATGGCTGCTGGATTTTTGCCAACTCTAAATTTGAATGTTGGAAAGTTAGTCGAGCCTCATGTCGATAGATATTCATGATCTCAAAGCCGAAATGAACGGAAGAATGGATTTTGCGAAATGTGATTGGGGGCTTACAGGGTCCATTGTTGCAAACGTAATTTCAAGTCCAATTTCATGGCAAACACTTAAGCAACCTTTTAATTTAATGGTTCACGCAAGGCGTGATAAGAAATCAATAGAAAATTTGCTCCCTTAATGGCAGAGAACAAATAATAGGCTCGGGTGAACAGAGGTTAAATTTTAACAATGTCGTAAAACGTAATAAAAATATTTTATTTTAAAAAAAAAATTCAAAAAAACTCATTCACGTTACTGCATCCTGATATGCCATGGGAATGTCATGACAAATTCAGATTAGATAACGCAAAATCTACGACATCATACTTTCTAAACTCAATTTTAATAAGCTCCTATCCAAAACCAAATAGAAAGGAAGTGTATATATTGTGTGATGAATTCCTACCTGGGGATTTTCGTCCTGGATGTCTCCTTTTGCGTGCGCACAAACACGCTAATAAAGTAATTAAAACAACGACTCCAATAGCAGCCCCAATCAGTGCCAATAAGGATAAATTAACAAGAAATGCCTTTTCATCGTCCTTGTCTTCGTTCTGAGCAGTGCTGGGAACCAAAGCATCTGCGAAAAGAGAGAATCACGATGAAAAACACGAAAAGATAAGGGCCATTAATCCTGTAATTGTATTTTATTACGTGCAGGCATGTTCATCATCGCGATTAGCAAAACCTACATCGAAAAAATAGTACTTCAAAAAATGTGGTGTTAGAATGCAGTTTAAAGAGCATTGTCTTAAAATGGAATGTTTTGTTTCAAATTTTCAAACAGATTATAAACTCCAATACTGTATTCAAGTGTGTAAGCAAAGATGTACATTTTTTAAACTTTTGCTAAACTTAAGTCGTGTAAAACTAATAATACTAGGCACTACGGTTATTAATCTTCATTTTCCATTGAAAAAATAAAACAGATCCCCTATCCTTGCCATCGTTTTCTAAATGCCAACAACAGTAAGTTGAAATCAATCATTCCATGCTGTCATATTGCTCTATATATTTATATCAATATTTATTTTTCGTTTTCTGTGTGTCTGACAAAAGCAACCCATCACAAAAATAGTTTGTTCGCGACATTAATTTCGCGTGAGTTTTACAATAGTCGATTTTCGATATAATTTGTCATCGTATTAAAAACCACAACATTCATCACTTAGTTAATCTCGGGAATTAAGAGAACAGGAAGGAAAAACTCTGAAAACGACGTGCATTACCAGATGAAAAACTGTTTTCAATCATCAGAAATTAAAACTTGAAATGGCAAGGATCCGTAGTTTATTTTACAGCAAACAGCGAATCGACATACTAATAAAAAATTGAAACAAATTGCAGTTGGATGCCATCTTTCGTTTCTAACATTGGCTTTAATACCGAGTTTCTGATCCAGAAAATTAATCTCCATTCACAGAAGAAGAAAAAAAACCCGGTAGATGTTCAGATAAAATGTTCACCATATATGCAGGTATTACATAGAATTAATATAAACGACGGTGCGCCATTTATTATTAAAAATATTTTCCTTTGGGAAATTAAACCGTTCAGGACTAGGATTGAAAACCTATTTTTCACGGTACGTTAAATTGCCAAATTCAAGTCCGGACGTTTATTATAAAGCAAAATTGAAGTTTAAGCTCCTCTTTGTTATGCAGACGAGGAACTTTGTAAAGAAAGTTATGGAAATAAATTCAAACAAAATATGGAATTAATGATGTGAATAAGAGCATTCCAAGTTTAAAGCATAACTTATGACTGCATAAATGGACGTTTTAATTACGTCATCTGTTCTTTAAAACCGCCAATAAATTTATGTATTCTTGAAGTCATTAAACAAGTTGGACCGAAACGTTTTCGCACCCCATTATACTAATGATCATTACGTAAATGGAGAGTTTCAAGAATATATATAGAGAATTAAATTCTTTATAAGGAATATGATGGGTAATTTATGTTGAGAAAGTTCAATTTATAGGTGTGTACAACTGCAATCGAAATGTTATATATGTTCAAATATTTCTTCTCAATATTCATAACTATCAGTAAAATTCAAATGAAACCTTGCATTTGAATTTAAGGTGAAACAAGCAATATTTTCATTAACGATATTTAAAATAACATTTTGATTTTGATTGTATTTGCCAATTGTGCTGCTTAAAATAGAGGATTTGATTAATCACAAAATGGTAAAGCATGCCGTATTTTAAAGCCTCTGGTAGAATTGGGTCAGGATGGCAAATGTGACAATTCCATGTGGTTAGGCCACGGGGTGATCACTTGCCCACTTTTACCACTAATTTAGTGAAAGCTAATATCATTTTAGACTGCTGCATTGAAGGTACAGTGGCAACTGTCCAGCCCAGAAGGTTGAAAGTCAGGTCTCTGTTGGAGTTAATGTCCCTATGGCATTTACTTGAACTCATTATGGATGAAAATTGTCCGATAAATTCAAGTAGTGCATTATTCTCACTTGTATATTCCTGGCCCACAGTCCAATGAACGGCAATCGACCATTTCAGGTATATTAGGCAGCATCCATTTGGGGAGCAGAGTGCAATTGTCTAATAATTCCTGATATATGCCGCTTGGATAGAATATAAATTCGCACCAATTGCTCCAATAAATGGATTACTGTAATCGATATGGGGGTAACGGCTACGTTTATTACCAAGGGCATGAAGAGTTAATCACAATGTCCAACGGAAAATCCAGAAATAGCCATTGGTGGATGCTGATTGAAAGCCTGATTTCCAAACAACTGCCACAGAAACAAGCCTCGACCGAAAAACAAAAACAACCTTTTCAAAGCTAAAACCATTCAAAAGCTGTCCATTACATTCAATTCAAAGACAAAAGATGCCAACAGTATCATTAAAATCACTGATAATGATGTCAGTTGCATGAAAACAGTATTGCTTTGTGATGACATTGTTTAGAAAGTGTACAGAATGCGTTATCGAAAAATAACCATTAATGTCACGTCAAGATATATGCCAAGTAAGTTCAATTTGGACAACTACCTTGGATTTTACACCTTGGGTTTAACGAAAAGCATCACAGATGGCGCTGGCATTATGAAATAAGCTAGCCATTATTTAAGCTCATCCCAAGGGCTGTTTGACGTGTCTGTTGCTATTGGAAACTGACAATGTTCGTGTGTTTGCATTGTTCAAGATTGAGTTTACCTAGGCGAAGTTAATAAGACATTGCAGAGGTAATAAAAGTTGTTTAAGATCACGTGTTGAAATAAATCAGATTCTTCCGACTGTGACCAGCTGTCAGGGTTTTGCTCAGCAAATGCAAGGCTCTATTGTGAACTAGTGAAAGCACTTGAAAGGAAAAATCAAATGCCATTTTCAGCAAAACTTTCATTTCAGTTAGCAATAAAAGCTGCTTCAATGCCAGCAGTAATAAGCGAACACAAAATAAAGGTGAAGGTGGAAAAACTTGGCTCGCCCTGGCATTTGAATATCACTATAACACGAGCAGCGAAAGGGCATTCGGTGGAAAGCGGGTCTCAATCATCGTTTCAATGGGCACAACTTGCATAGAGCAATCTGTTCCGACTCACAAATTTTTAAAATAAAAGCTGCAGTATTTGTGTGGCCAGCCACAATATGTCCATCTAGTAACACGGCCACTAATGGCGAGTATTTCTCCCGCTGTTTCATGAGCTGGAAACGAGTCCAAAGCACATAAAACTGGTGGCAATTCCCAGCTTTATTTTAATGTTCCTCCCAATGCTTTGTTCAGGCTTCAAAGACTTCTTGTTTGTTGCGAGGTAATTTGCTCAAAAAGCTAATAAGCCATTAACGGTTCAGAAATGATAAACGGTTTTGCTGCGAATGTATTGAAAGACAATTTTATGTGGTAAAAACTTCTAAATGAACACTTTCTCTACAGTGTGCCTCTCATACAGTAGTGTTTTAGGGTGGATCTGGGACACTACTTCAGACAACAGCAGTTGTCAAGAAATTGTTTACAGAAAAAGCCACTTCATGAAACGCTCCTTATGAGCCTTGTGATTCATTATGCTTGCAAACGTGAAGTTGATATTATATAAGTTGCATTTCGTTGCCCAACTATGGTCATTCTAATATTTTTCTATACTTCACATAAGATTTATTTTTAATGTACAAAATGTGATAATTCGTAAATGAACATTTCCAAAGAAATGAGATTCACTCTGCCATTTCATATTTTCATATAAAAACTATTAAAGCGTGTCATACAAATGAGGAAAACTTATTATACAGCTGCATTATTTAAAAAAAAAGAATACCCTTATATTTCAGTGTTAAATAAAGACAGCCACTATTTGCAGATAAGAGGTCTATTAAAACTCACGAGAAGAAGCAGGAAATAAGAGTAATTTCTTATCCAAATTACGTCATAATAAATAGATTAATTTCAATATATAAATTAAAAAGGGGGTTTATACTGTAAGAACTGTACTAAAGCGCTATAATTCCAATATGAGAGCAGTGTAATGAAGTTAACTCTAAAGTCATGCTCTAAGCGATAAGCAAGAGCCAGGCTTTTAAGTAAACCTTTACAATTTAAGACCTTTTAATTGAAACGCACTTCCGTTTCTGTTAGGCGATGTTTCTTAAAAGACCATTTCCAACAGGGAAAATTATTCCAAGTTTTTGGTAATTACAAATGGGGTTGGCATAAGAAACACAAATGTCACAAACTGTATAGCATGTGGGATGGAATTTCCCCTCTTAGTTTTATCTCAACTATAAAATTTCCGACTTTCCTCGAAGCTGCTGCCAGTTTTTTACGTCCATATAATAAAATTCGCGTAGAAAACCCCAAATTTAATCTAAACTCCGGAAATTAAAACTACTCTCCCATTGGCATATCAAGTTTTTGAACATGGCAAAGTGTGAAATTTCCTAAATGCATACATTGCACGTTGGTTTAGTTGAAATCAGGAGAAAGGAAAGCTGGGTTTTTTCAGGATAAAGTTACTTTAAAACTCTTAAGGGAAGGAAGTGCAATCAAAAAGGTACAAGCGTACAATTTCAGGCAATTACGTGTGCTGGCCATTTCATCTTTGGAATGGCACACTGCATCATGTTTTAAGTATACATACGTATATACACTCCATGTTTTCAGCAAGGTTGCTTTCTTTAGAAATAACAGCGCTTGATACATAATACTTCCAAAACCCGAAAATTAGGTAATTATAAGCCAGAAAGTTTTGATTCTGGTATCCTTAATCATATTTTTTCCATAGTTCCTGCTGGTTTTTTAAGAAAAAACCTTAGGGAGAACAAAAATCAATTACATGCAAGAGTCTGCTATATCAAATTCGTATACAATTTAAAATTTTCGAATTTTTTTAAAATAAATAGATTTGCCAAAAATCAAAACCTCTTAGCATCTCTTATTCGCACTATGTTTCGGATTGTTCCCAGTATCCCTTTTCTAAATAATTTGGGGAATCTAAAGTTTTACAAGAATATCCAATCACAGGCAGACATAACCACACCACATGGAGAATAAGTAAAAGATTTCAACATAAACAACCAAAATGCAAAGCAAAGCACAGCTGGAGTGATAATGGCTTAATGGTTCTTATGTGTTATTTTTGTAAAAAATATCACACAAAAACATATCTACAACACCAATTTTAATTTCACATTCTTGATTAGCATTAAAGATGGATATAATGAAAAACTTTTTTGTAAACCATTATATTTAATAAATTTGTAACTGCATTTCGCTTATTTGTGACAAAAACAAGTCTTATCCAAAACAAGTCTCAGATGCCAATATGTATAAGAATGTAGTGTTCATTTCTGAATGCCAGTATAATATTCACAACACTTATAAAACTGATAGTAAAATATAGTTGAATGAAAACTTACCCCCAGACATGGTGTGGGTAGCGAATTCATATTCCACGTGGGTTGATCCTGCACTATTGTGTGCTGTGACCCGTAGGCTGTACCACGTGGCTGGGGTCAGGTCAGGTATGAGAAAATGTGTTTGCGTTGGAGGAACGTTGTTGGCCACCAAGCGCCAAGATGTCTCTGATTTGGGTTTATATTCCACTACAAAATGAATAATGGGACATCCTCCATCCGACCAGGCTTCTAGACGTAAGGTCACGAATGTAGAGTTCACCCGAACCAGCTTGAATTTTGGCGGACCCTCAGGTGCTGAAATTCACAAAATAGTTTAGCCAATTGTAGTTAAACACATTTCTACTTCCAAAGTATATTGTGGTGTTTTACACAAATATTTCAGGCATAACATTATAAAGAAATCTTGAAAAATAAGCTTTATATAAAATTATAAATCCGAGTGTATAAGTATGATTCTAGTAATAAACTTGATTATTTTATTAATTAATGATTTGTAATGTTATACTCGATATCATTCATAACTTTATTAATACAAAATATTGATGAAAACTTACAAGATCCTTTTGTTTTTGTTAGAATGGCTTCGCTAGGGCTTCCCATCCCTATTTTATTGAAAGCTGTCATGTAAATTTGATATCTTGTTCCGCACTCTAGATTTTTCAAAGTGAACATTTCGTGCTCCGGCTTAATACGCAGCATTTCCCATTCGCCGTAATCCTTTTTGTAATGGATTGCGTAGCCTTAAAAATTCCAATTTAAAAGTATTTGTTCAAGATTTAAATCTGCATTCATTTATAAATGAATAACAATTAAAATAAAACCACTCACGACCTCTGATATTATCTCCACCCTCTATGCCGGGTTTCCAACTCAGCACCAAGGTGACATGGGTTGCAGTTACCATAACTAATGTCGGTGCAGATGGAGGAACTATAGAATAAATTATGCAAATTAATATCTCTGGAAGTAGTTGTTGCTGTTCATACGTGTGGAAAATGTGAAATTGTGCAAATGCTCTCACTGTTGTAAAAACGTTGCAGCTCAACAATCGTGACCTGGCTCGTGTATGTGCTTTTTAAAAAATTTCAAAGCATATTGTTAGAAGGGCATTATATTTACCTTGGACAGTTAGTCTGTATTTTACTTCGTCGCTTCCATAGCTGTTTTTAATGCTGCAAATGTACGTTCCGGCATCAGTTACCTCCACGTTATAAATCCTCAATACATCAGTTGTAATACGAAATCTTTCATTTTCGTCTACATTTTTATCTCTTGAAAGTAATAAGGAAATAAATCAGCACATATATCAATAATCATAAGATGTTTTCTTAGTTTCGCTTTAAAACTTACTCGTATTTCCAACTTCTAACAGGAAAAGGCTTTCCAACAGCCTTGCACTGAAGTTCAACCATTGTTTTAAAAGGCACAACGATTTCAGAATCAAACGAAATGGCTTTTGCAGGCACTAAAAACACAAGGAGTAAATAAAACTATGCCCAATTGCAATATTACAAGCTCTAATCATCAATGCAGCTGAAATACAAGCGTAGAACATGGCAAAATGAACTGACCAGTTGATGTTTTTAACTTTTGGGTAATAACCCTAGTGCTCTGTCCTTCTCCCACAGATGTAGCAGCAGTAATCCAAAAATCATACTGGGCATTTTTTCTTAGACCAGTAGCTTCAAATTGATTTTCTGATCCCGAAACGGTATGCTTTACTGTATCCTGAAATTTTCAAAAAATTATTTGTTAACTTTATTTTAGTTTCCCTTACATGGGCTCATCTACCACTAGTTTGTATGGTTTTTTTAAATCTCTATATATGGTTTGTTTTAACGTATTTTACTGCATTAGAAGAGTTTTTGAAAACATGGCATTAACAATTTGCCTAAGGTTTTAAGTAAATAGCAGTAGTATTTTAGCATTTGAATTTAGAGCCATTTGAGGATATCAAATGGAAAAGTTCTTAGATGAAGCGCTCGAAACATGGCTTCTGAGCTGAAAGCAACAGCATGATCATTATTGATTTTCCAAACAGGATGAGGGGCACTGAGAGCGCTACGAATTGACATTTGTTGGTAAATGTTACGGCGCTATATGAACTCACTTCCTTGCCATTATCCGAAGATCTCATGTAAACAGTGTATTTTATCAGGATGCCATTTGGATGAATTGGATCTCGCCAAGCTATTAAAATTGAATCATGGGAGGAAACAACTGCTTTGATATCAGCCGGAGAATCGGGAACTGCAAATAAATCAAGACCACTATTTCAGTATTTTAAAGGCAATTAAAAATAAAATATAATGATCAATGAAATAAGTTGAAGTTAGCAATTTGATCTAAATATCAGATAACATTTACATCATTGCAAAACCTTAATTGCAATAATTCAATATAATGTGAATTTATTTCAATATTCCCAATATTTCTAAGTCAATCTTTTTAAATGCTTCTGTTTTAGTTATTCCATTCGAATAATTTATGGACCAGATTTCACAACATAAATGGCAAATATGAGCATATCAAGACGTGGATCTTTAAAATTCATTTTTAAGTAAAAGTATTCAAAAGCAAAACTAACCAATGATTATAATACTCTTGAATTAATTTGGTATACAAAGTTAGAGATGTAGAATGTAGCCTAACATACTTCGCACTAAATTTAAAACTAAAATATTAACCGGTTATAATGGGGAAAAATCAAATTAGAAAGTTCTAAAATGTCGTAAAAATATTTCAACGTATGAATTTTGTAACATTTAACATTTTGTAACAAGTATAGCAGAAAAGCCTGCTGTATTTTATTTCATTCTACGAGCTTTCCTGCAATGCATTTATGCAATGCAAAATTGCATACTTGTGCATACTTTCATGATTGATAAATAATTGAGCATAGCAAATGCGCAATCATATTATAACTGTAATTCTTAGTTTGTTTCAAAAGTGCACGAAACAAGATCTAGCCGAAATTCTCTAGCTGTTTTGTGTTTTCCTGGTATTCAATATTGCCAATTACATGTATATTTAGAGTATTTCGTTTTTAACATGATACGATACATGAATTTGTCTAAATGCAAATCTTAAGAAAAACTTAACGATTATATACCATCTTCATTAGTTTTGCAATATATGGCTTCACTTCGATTGCTGTCGCCAACTCTATTGGATGCCAATACATAAATCGTGTAATTGGTGTTCTTTTGGAGACCATGCAAAATTGTTTTTGATGCTTGCGTTGTTTTAGATTCAGGCTGAACAGCACCTGAAATTGAAATAAATATTATTTTAGAAAACAATACATAGATTATGTTTAGTTTATGTGTCGCGTTATTTAGCCACGGATAAAACAAACAAAAAATATGTTTTTTAAAAAGTGGTAAGCGCTTGACTGTCAAAATTACACATGTAAGATTAATTGTCGGTT
The DNA here is from genome assembly GCA_034696685.1 of Julus scandinavius. Classification (NCBI taxonomy): domain Eukaryota; kingdom Metazoa; phylum Arthropoda; class Diplopoda; order Julida; family Julidae; genus Julus; species Julus scandinavius. The sequence goes on along the minus strand of JAQGAE010000034.1, from coordinate 18,281 downwards.
CCACCAATCTATTTTAACGCTCTTTAATATTAATTCCAATCAGGGCCATTTTTGTAATAAACTGTATTATAACTTACGTCGTAGATGGTGGAACCTGCCATAAATGTGCAATTTAGCATGGAATATCTTCCTTCTCAAAATTGGATTACACAATTAAGCAACTCAAATAAGTGTAAATAATAAATTAACTACTGAGAAACACTTTTACCCACCATACCATTCTTCCGTAGGGACGTAGATGACCCTATAACCCTGCAGAACTCCATTGATTGTAGTTGGTGAAGGAGGTTCCCAAGATACATGTAAACTTTGAGATGACAAAGCCGAACATTTCGAATCACTGGGTGGACTGTGAGGTACTGTAATAAATCAAATATTGAAAACAGAACACCTTGGTTTGTTACCATGAAATTTCGATTAAAAAATCCTTCCTACAAATTGCAAATACGTGATAACTAAATTAATATTTAATTCGACATCAACATTTACCTCCTTCAGCTGTTACAATAGTTAGCTCTTCCGATTTTGGCCCAGAACCAATATGATTGAATGCTTGCACCACGATATTGTATTTGGTAAACTTCTTCAAATTTGTTAGTTCTATGCTATGAACGTTGTTGTTACTCATATAATTCTCCACAGTTTTATACACGAATGGATCAATCGAGTCTGCAATTTTATAGCCTACATGGTAGCCACGAATGATTCCATTCCACATGTCCTTTTTAGGAGGCTGTAAAAGATATGTAAAACTGTATAATTATCAAGAGTTATCATTGCTATTCATATTAATTTATTGTAAAAAGCATTGTAATAATTGCAAATGTATGCTATCTACTCACTTTCCAAGATATCTTGGTAGTTTGTGAATCAATTTCTTTGGCTTGAATATCTTGAGGTGGTCCTGATGGGGCTGAAATTGAAATTGAAATTGAAGAGTAAGTTATATTTTTCAGTGTTTCTGATTGAAATAATTACTGTAAGAACTTCAAAGCCAGAAAGCGAACGGTATTTTCTCTATCACTTGCGTTGTGGTGTTTTTCAAAACGTTGATTAAACTATGTATAAAGTCTATGCGAGGCAAACGCCATTGATTACCCCTGATGGGCGGCAAACCATACCTACTCACATGTTCGCAGTGATTGCCACCTTTTAAGGTGCAAAATACTTTCAAACAATTGTTTTAATTGCATTATGTGTGCCAGCGTTTTTGTAAACATTTTTTATCACTTGGCACACACAAAATTCTGTTACAGTTGTCAAGACACAATAGGATTTCTATTTAAAATTAGTAGGTATAGAGCTCCCATTCGTGACCGAACATTTTATAAAAATATTGCTCTACAGTATAATTTCGACATTAAACAAGACAACCTTAAGATGTTTTATAAACAAAACATGTTATTCTCCTATCGCACCACAGACTCTACCCATAGCATACCTTCCTCCGTGGTGTTAACAACAACTGCTTCACTGGGATCGCTGCTTCCCACATCGTTTTCAGCAAATATCCGTATATGGTAAGGAGTAGCCGGTTGCAAGCCTTGAATCGTCACTCCAGTTTCTGTGCCAGGTACGGTAACATTAGTCGATGCCTCCTGCCAACCGCCTAAAAATTAAGAAAGCCACATTGAAGCAATTCACGCTGAATTGCGGTTTCCCCGCGCTCCAGAGATGCAGGTCTAAAGAACGCGGTGTTGATATGCATTAGGGGTCTAATAAATACGTTATGAGGAATAAACAAGGCAGATAACATACCTGAGACGCGTTTGAACTGTACCACATAACGAAGGATGCCGCTATTACCGTCGTAAGGTTTCAGCCAAGACACTTGCGTCGAACGACTATTTTGGTCGATTATTTTCAAGCCCATGGGAAATTCGGGTCGTTCTGTTTAATGGAGTAATAAAACGATGCGATAGAGATAACTAGGTGAAAATGTCTACCTACTTTAATCATTGCTTCCAACGAGTTAACCAAAACACCGAAAAGAGATAAAAATCCTAAGCCAGCCATTGTCGTTCAAATATGTTCCAGATAAAATTTAAACATTTCTTTATGCGTCGCATTATCAAAGGTTGCTCGTAAAGTAATTTGAAAGCTGAGCCATCATGCAGTATATTTGCATAAAAGCATTACCTTGAACTGCTAATGAAATGAAAATTTCATCCCTTCCAAACTGGTTTTCCGCCAAGCAAGTGTACAGAGCGCTGTCTTTCCTGTCTACTTGGATTAAAACGAGCTCAGAAATGAGGCCTGATGATGTAGAGTACTCTTCTAACTGAAATCTAAAATGCAAAGACAGAAATTATTTCCACATGTATAACCACATTCCGGTTCCGCACCCCCTCGTAGCCATCTTTTGTAACCGGAAAAATATAATGTGATGAACTTATGAAACAGCTTAATTGTGACTTAATTGCATAGATTTGCAATATCCTTTTGAGCCACTTTTCGTCATATTTTAATTAATTTTATGTAAAACTACAAGTATGATACATGTTGTGACGTGTTTCATAACAAAGTCTTCTGCCAACTATTCTCAGAAAATTGTATTAGTGTAGTTTGATAATCTTACCAAACCCAAAGTTAGGCCGTAATAATTTAAAGTCATTTCGGCGGTAACATCAACTATGATTTGTATCGGACATACATGCAATATTAAAGAGTAGTAACTTTTGTCTATTATAAAAGACTCATGAAGGTAATCACGGTATTACTAAATCGACTGGAATAAGGCCAAAATTGAGAGGTGAAGATAAATAAGATTTAGGCATCACGAAAATGATATACAAAACGTTTCAATGAATATTTATATCAATTTAATCCGCCAGACTATTTGAATTTTAATATCACCATTAAGGGCTTACTTTGGTAAACATATTTAAAAGTACTGATTTGCTTACCTGGCATTTTTTATTGTATCCAACTTTCTGCCATTCACAGCCCAGGTAACTCTAATTGACTTGTCTCCAGTAACGTTACACTGAATTTTTGCAGTACTTCCTCGTTTTGAAGTCATATTCATGGTTCTATACTTAAAATGGGCTGGAACTAAACAAACGCATATAAATATTCACGAATATTACAAAAAAAATCATAACTTCCTAATAATACAAAAAAAAATACTCCTTCTAGCAATATTGATTTTAAGGTTATCGAAGTTGTTTTTAGTTCAATGGTAATTTGGACTAAGCAAACTAAAATTATGTTACTGAATTCACTTGGTGTTTCATAATAATGTACGTGTCAATCGTTAGCTTTCTTACATTCACATAAAATGGACAGTTATTGAAACGAAAACTGTTATCAAAACCGTTTTTGACAAGAAAACGTTGCTCTATTCTCTGGACAACCTTTGAAGTTGTCATCAGATGGACATATTGGGGAAATCATATTAACATCAAACTAGAAAAAAATTTCAACTTGAAATCATAATGTAAAAAAGCTGGGCGTTTATATCGAACAGTGAATGACCACATATGAAAGAGTATTTTTGGATTAACAATAGAACAGATTGCAAAATGCCACCTACCTTGAACATCAAGAAATATCACAGTGCTCAATCCTCCTTCAATCCCATTGGTCGCCTGACAAAGATATTTTCCTTCATCCGTTTGTTGGATGTCTTTTATCAAAAGAGTGCCGTTATCAAAATGGGAGATACGTGAAGTGATATCGTACAAGTCTCTATATTCGCCGGGAGCATCATCTAGAAAAAAATATTTATAAAGAAAAAAAATCCAATTTTTATTTCATCTTATATGAAATAATGAAAAAATGAATTAGTAAGTCGTCTTTAGGTAGTAATAATATAACATAACTGGGAGGGATAGTCCCTCAAGTTTTATTTCACAATTCTGCATACTGTTAGATGATTTTTGATGCACATGTGTCAAAAATGCCACTGTGACTAGTAAACACGTAGAATTGAAAACAGCTCATAAATTAATATCTTTTTAATCTGTGTTTTAATTACACAATGAAACACTTGGTTGCAGTCTGATTTATTGCCTAGCATATTTAAACGTCTGCACTTTAATATCCTGTTTTTGCATTAGTGCAACATCGTAAATTATGTAAATTGACACCGCATTTAAAAGCCATTAACGAATAATATAAACGAACGATAGATTTACCTACTGCTTTCATCCAATTGACAACTGGACGTGGAAAGCCATCAGCTTGACAGTCGAGGGCTATTCGTTGACCAATCGTCACAGAGGTTTCTCTGGGCTCTAAAATCCATCGAGGAGGTACTGAGCAGCAAACAAATGGCAGAATATAAGTACAAGAATGGCAAGAGGCCACAGAAATTTCAAAATATAATAGAAAAACGAGAAAACATGCATCATGACACCACCATTGCACCATAGCTAAGAGTTACAAGTTTCTATAGTAAAAACATGAAAAACTTCTTAAACCTTTAATAAACTTGATAGACGATTCTGTCGTTTTCCCAAATTCCCATTTAATAAATGAAAAAAAAATTTCGTGCCCAAATCAATTTCGATTTTAAGAAAACGAGTGCAAGGTAATTTCATACGTTAATAAACTTATTTAGTTTAGCATTTGTGTGATAGATAATTGTTGTGGCAAGGCATCGAATTGGAAGTTCATCAATAGATTGCATGCTTTACTTTACATTTTAGTTATAAGGATTTATCAGAAGGTTATTGTATGAAATGGCACAGAATACAACATGGAATACACGTAATCTCCCAAGTATTTACTGGATTTGTTTAAGCTAAGGCTGAAATTAAGTATTAAACTTCGATAATGAAATGGATTTAAGCCCAAACACGATGGAGATTGCAACTCATTTTCTAATTACGCAGCGTCGTCCATGTTATGAATGCATTAAGCTCGAATAATAGGTTCGCACATAATTAGATGACCAGCTTCCATCAGCTGCCTGCATTATAATGTCAGAAACTTCCGTCCAATTGAAGCTCGATGAAGTTATAAACCAAAGTTTCTATGCAAATGCTGACCATCGAGGATTTATGTTACAGGCATTGCTTGTACACCGAAGAATACGTAATTTATGCAGGCTTAATTTAATTTAATAGCGCAGTTTATGTTTATTTATCACAGGATAGAAGCTAAACTGCAAATATGATGAGCACTTTTGCATGGTTCATTGTGTGCTCACTCAAGCGAATGATTCTACCAAACAACCAGTCGGTCATCATGTAAATTAATTTAGCTTTTCAAGGAGCAAACTGAATTAAAACCAGCATTCAATTATGTAGATGTGCTTGTTTTGTCCTAACAATTACCTTGCAGTTGCAATGACCTGGAATGTTTGAGGAAAAACTGTAACAATCTAAAACTGTGATTTTTAGTGATAAGTTAATTATATGCGTACAGTCGAAAAATCGATAGATAGCTACATAAGATGTATTTTGATAACAACTTCCTATATCCAGAATGTGCATAAGCTTTTAAATGTTTGAGTTATACTACGTAGTTTATGGTCGACACATAATATAGCAATAAATGATGTAAGAGAAATTAACATATACTTGTTAATATGCTCACCACAAAAAATATTTATGTAAATCCAAAATAGCGTAAACTTCAATACGAGAGGGGCTTGAAACCTCCCTCGTTATACTAATATGCACAAATGAAATGTTTGTAATAATGAACTATAACTTTCTATACATGAAGAATCTGCCATTAACTTAAATGCTCATAACATGGACAATTGTAACAAGTAAGACATTAAATTTAGCACAGCTCTTAGCTTAAAATATATTGCAACTCACACATACTGAACTTTTGAAAAATTGTATTTTAAATTTGTTGAATGCAATCCAATTGCTGTAAACTTACTCAATTCCATACAATGTATTTATTTAACAATTTGGAGGTAGATATTAGTTATATGGAATAAAAAAACAGGATATTTGCTCGGAGTTTACTGCTAGTTCCACATGTGTAAGTTTAGCTACAGTGCACATTAATCAGCAAACCATTTACATAAGTGTATATGGGATGCAAAAGGATTTAGAAATAGACCAGGAGGATTAATCTCAGAGCAGTTTACAAATATCTTATTAGCATGCACATGCACGGAAAACAGATTTAGTTTTACAACTAGTCGTACTTGTTGTATTTCAAAGGGCTAAGAGTATTAGTGTGCAATTAGTGTAAAATTCAATGAACGTGTGTCGTTGAGACTTTTCCGATTAGGCACAGACACAAATTAGTTGTGGGAGGAAAAAGCTTCGTCTGATTGCATTTGGGAGGAATTAAATTATCTGTTTTCATTGGGCGAACAAGCATTCAATTTTTGTAACCCATGTATGACAAGGTGCTAAATTATCCAAGGTGTCGCACTTTGTAAGTGACATTTACAAGTAAATTAGTGAGGCGAGTAAAACCAAGTGTTCAGCATTAATACAATAGGATTATTTTAAATGCGATTATTTGTTTGCCAGAAAATTTATTTATCAGCGTAAACCGGTTATAACGAAATCGTGGGATTAATGGGGGGGAAATTCCTATGTCTCAGTCTTGGCACATACTGTATATTTATTTCTAGAAAGTTTCGTTGCACGCTTGCCAGCAAAAATGGCACTGTTTTAGAAGTATAATGAGAACATTTCAATTTATCTAAGATTGTGCTAAACTCGAAAATGAATTCCCAAAAATATTATTTAAAAAAACTTAATTAGACATCATGCGAAAAGCGTTATTATACATAGAGCCGGAACCCTCTAAGGTAAAAATGAATTTTGAATTGATTGGGGAATTTAAGCTAATTTACTCGTTGGCATGGACTGCATAATATCCTTTTACTGCAATTAAATTAAGAGGCTTTCGAACGATTAATTTTAAGGTGATTTAGAAAGCTGAGACCAAAAAGATAACTAATCATCTTAAGCATAGGCCAAGCATAATTTGTTTTTCTATTTGTAATTTTAATTAAGGAAATGTATTATATACTTTTAATTTATTTCACTTTTTATGAAATGGATGCAATGGGAATTTACTTATTATTTCTATTTATGTTATTATACGTCGCTTACTCCATATGTTAGTTAACATTCCACGATAATTTCGTTTTGCAAACAAAATTGTATGTTCAATATAACTCGTTTTTCTTATATTATGCGTGGTAATTATTAAACTGAGCCAAAATAAAACAATGATCTATTATCGACTTATTAAAATTACTGAGTCGTGAAGAAAAATCATATAAAGTAAATTTAATTGAAAACAGGATTAACAACGGTGGTCCCCCTGAATGGAATTACTATCTGCTTTCCTTTTAATCGTCTTTATTTTATGATTTTGACCTCATCGTGCATAGGTCAATGCTAGGTTTAGGAAATAAAGTTGAGTAAAATGAAAATGTGCAATAGGAAGCGTCTGGCTTCATGTACTTTAAAAATATAATTATACAGTATGAGAATGGTATTCAAATGAGCCTTTGATGTGTACATTAAGGCTGAAGAATCATTAAATTTAGATAACGAATCGGATTACAACTTTCCTTAATATAGTTAAAAGCACGGATCAAATTTAAGTATTGTTTATTTAGCCCTTTTTCATACACTACCTTAAATCAACCAGGTAAAGTTTTAGCCATGCATTTAGTGAAGTGCAAATTTCCACCCAACATGCATTAACAAAAGTGCAAAAACACGGAGGAAAAATAAATCAAAAAGTTGAAAAGATAAGAGGAAATATAGATTACTCTATATAGCATTATTTTAGTAATTAATGCAAGTGTTTATATACAGTATAGGTAGTGCATTACCAAGTTGCAGGCGTGGGTTTTCTTTCACGGCAAAAGGCGTGGATGGGCGACGATTGGTTTATTTAGATTCATTGTATTTAAATATATTACTGTCATCATGCATCCATTGCTAGCAAAATACTAGAAAAATGCGAAAATCGTTGTACATCACTTGAATAATATTTGAAATCTAGTTCAAACATAAGACAGTATGTGAATGTCTTTCTTTTTTTTTAGTAAATGGATGCCATGATGAAAGTGTACGAAGAAATTTGCTCGGGAACGTACAACAGTTTGCAACCGATTAGTACCATAATTAAAATTCGCACTTTTTATTCAGGAAAATAAAAATATTTAAATGTTTACGCGGAGGGCTGGAATACTTTTAATTAATTAGTGTGGCAACAAACTTTAGGGAAAACTATAATAGCTGGTATTGTTTATATATATAAAATGTTATTTTAACGGGTCTTAATTTTCCTGCAAACAGTCTTCAAGCATGCAGTATTTAACAAATGCTGATAATCGATTTAATAATGAAATAAATGCGTTTTAGATGTCATATTATGAGAAGTATCCTAAAAAAATCAAGGTGTCAATTGAACATCTTGACATCAACTTAACAAGTAAACTTATAAAAGCAAGTATACCACAGAAATAACCCTAGTTCTACATTTGTTTTTTTACAAATATCATTGATCAACCTTTTATAAGAAAAAAATAAAAGAAAAAAGAAAAAAATGCGAATAAAGTACTATAGCATATTTATAGCGATCACTTAGCAGTAGTGTTTTCCAAGAAGATTGCCCACGGATGTATTTCATTCTTAAGAAGCATTAACACGTCTTTTGAAAGCCATATTTTTTATATTTTTTTACGAGCTAATTATTTCTCGTTGCCCAACTTTGCATGTAAACTTATTTCTTACCTTAAGCACAATCTATAATTTGAAAGCTCAGTTTATTACTGCGTAAAGTTTAATTAATGCAAGTATAAGTTAATAACCATAGAGGATGTAAATAACCTTTGTTTTGGAAATACTGAAGCAGGTTTTGATCACCAGTAGAAGAATGGGTATTTTTCTGTAGGAAGAGGTCATGCACTGCACGTGTATTGCGAAGGAAAATTATACTATTCTCAATGTTAGCATTGTGTATTTCGTATGAGGGCAACAATTATTACGAGAAACTCAACGTTTATGAGCTTTGTAAAACTGTAAAACTGCGTGAGCTGAATATTACGCAGAAATTGCCAACATTTTCATTAAGAGTCGCAATGCGACCATTAATACGAAGGACTACCATGTATGTATGACCTTCTATTCGACAAAATGTCTTTACTGTTTATGGTTGTGGATCTGCTCATCGCCATATACGCACTACTGTATCCTTAAATTAAAAATGAAAATGTATAAGCGCAATTTTGACAAAAATTTTACATAAAACCAGACTAGTTAAAAAACTATGCATAATACATGTGTGCCACAATGACGGTTTCGTTGAATAACAACTTGACAAGTGTTTCTGAGGCGGATTAAAAATTTGCAATTGAAATCTTAATTGCACCACGTAGGATATAACTTCTCTTTCTCAAAATGCGTTTTCAAGAGCTTTCTTGAGTCTGTTATTGGATAGTCCATTATTTTACACTGTCTTCTTTTTAAAGTCTATAACTCATACATCCACTAACGATAAGTAAGCTCATGATAACCTAATCATGAGTTTGTAACAAAAATGTGGCAACAATTTTAAGAAATGGATTCTTGCTGTTGATGTAGAATTGATTGTTGAATGAATTTATATAGCTCAGTTTTTAGGAAGCGATACATTTTGTAATATTTATCGTTGTGAGCTTTCTCATTCGGTTGACAACTATTTATTCTTCCAATGTGCTTCGATTATACATTTCGTGTCGCAGAAATTTATTGTCCTATTTGCTTTATCTTTCCATAACTTTTGCAGCGCTAGACGAGTGTTGTGCAAAGAGAGCTTTCTCCTCATAAATTAAGCCCTTGTCAGAATCACTCGTGTGTTTGCAGTCCCTGTTTTCGGCTGATTTCACAACCTGATCATGCGTTCCGGATAAGATTTCCAGAGTGGACAGTTTTTCTTGGAAGACACTTAAGAACTGGCATCAGTGACGTTAGCTTAATGCAGTGCTGCATTATTTTTGTTGCTCGGTTTCATTTTAATTATTGGCGTAGATATTAATTACCGTTCACCGTAAGGTGGGAAGTGTAATTGACGACCCCGGCTTGATTCTTGGCGATGCAAGTGTAGTTCCCAGAATGCCATGGTATGGCACTTTTGATGGTAAGGATACTCGAAAATTCGTCGATGTCACGAATCGCAACCTTTTGTTCGTTGATTGCTATCGCTCGCCCATCCTTCAGCCAGAAGAAATTTAAGGGCAGATCTCCCTGGATGACACCGCATACCAAACGCGCATGCGTGCCCTCATGCAAATGCTTCTCTTGGAATGTGAAAGGGTTGATCTTTGGAGGAACTGAAAGCAAGATGACGACAAGATTGATCCAAAAAAGAGCTAGAGACCAATGCAATGGACACAGAAAAAAAACCACCTGCAGAACTTGCAACCGGGTTCAAGATACTCCAGAACAGCACAAATACCGCACCGAGGTCAATCAAAACATTCATTTAAGAAAGAGAGGGGGGAGGGAAGAAGAAAAAACGTATGGCGCGAACGGTGCCCTCATGTAAGAGGAAAAGGGCAGTGATACACTACGGCAATAGACCTACTACTTGCTCCCCAGGATCCTGCAATAGGCCTACTCATTTCTCTCTATACCGTTTTAAAGCACTCCTATAATGGAGCAAACACATTCAGAAGGCATTACCAGCAAGAGCATCCTTGTTACTCCCACACAATGAGATTTTGTCCACGCAATAGCAAAAAGTAAGAAGCACTTATCGGTGATGGCGAGTCATTGAACCCATGTGGATGGTCAATAGTTCAGAAAGCATCGCGGTAAAAATTTTCAACATTTCGATATGGCCCTCGAGAAAATATCCATTTACGCAGATTGGGATGCAGGGATCCATTCTCTGCCTCTTTGACGATGGACATCCATTTGAATGTTAGCATTTATGCATGTTTACATTTACAAGGGTTACATCTGTCTATCCGATCTTTGGATGCCAATATAAGTGGGCGAGCAGCATATTAAAACGTTATTTTGAATAACTATTCCCAAAGGTCAGGTAATGTCCTCGAGCAGTCATACAATTTCCGAACTTGCTAGTCACTGTCATTCCATGTTTCTGAAAATAACTATTACTATATAATATTAATAAACATTCTCAATTGACTTAATCTTGATAATATTACGAGACTGAATTTTTGACAGAATCTCATTATCTTATTGATGACTAAAATATTGGCTTCATACTGCCTTTACTAATTCCAAGTATTACATCGTACATCCATATGATGTAATTGATATCCGATAACCCATAAATCAGCATCTGTAGGTATTTCTTATTCCACAGTAAATTACGCGAGAGCGTTTATTTATCTGAACTGCTTAATAAATAATAACTTTCGCGTATTTCCTATTTCTTGGCACATAAATAATATGTTTGATGCCAGAAGTAAGATGAAAAAAACTCCATTAACCCTGTTGAAACGTTTGATTGCCCGTTGTGCTACACGTTTGTAATTCATCAAGAAACACTAAGCACTTATAAAGAATTGTGTTTGCTGTGACTTGCATTAACAAGCAATAATGTTCCAGATAATTTCACATATCGAAATAGATATGCTCGAATCCCTTGAATTATTTTTGGTGTATACAAAAAGATCTATTTTTCTCTAAAAATTGCTTTCCTAACGCTGGAGAAAATGTTATGGTGATGCCACCTGGTGCTCAGATGGCATGTGTCTGCTCCATTTATTATGGCATATGTCTTCAAATATTGATAATTTGGCACATTTTTTAAAAGCTCGCAGCACATTGTAACACGAACGAAGAATGAATTAGAAATTAATGAGAAAAAGTGAGAGATAGGGAAAACACATTCCCCTCTTACAAGAGATCTGTGTTAGTTTGAGGTGTTGCAGCGTTATCAGGCCTGATCATAAGTATACCAGAAACTTAAGTTTAAAATGATTCTGATAACATGTGCCGAGCGTATAAGTAGGCCTATTGCTGAAAACTTGAGACGTTTTGAATAAATAATGTGGTGGGATGTTGGTGGTCGGGCAAGTTTACCATGAACGTATAGTGGGGCAGTGTGCGTTACTGTGGTTGCTGCATTGCGAGCCACGCAAGTGTAGTTGCCGCCATGTTGCGATGATACTTGAGCAATGACGAGCGAACTGGAGTATTTATCGAGGTTGTTGGTTGTCACTTCCAAAAAGGATGGAAGCGGCTTTCCGTCCTTAAGCCACTCGATAGTAATGGGAAGATCTCCCTCAATCACCGCGCAAAATAACTGAACGCGCATTCCTTCGTGCAAGACACTGTCTTGCAGGGAGAATGGCATGATTTTTGGAGGAACTGAAAGGGAAGGCAAGCATCAACATTAACAGCTGCACTCGGACCATCAAGATGCGTCCACTCGACAAACTCCAGTCTTGAGAAGCACGGTAACAAGAAAACATCTTGCACAATACGTTATTTATCCTTCAATAGGTAATTAAATATCACCCAAGTCGAACTGTGAAATGTGAAATAGGACGACTGCAGAATATATTATTAAAATTGTAACATGAGAATTAAATTGGATGTGTGGAGCGAGATAGGGTCTATTTCATAATTTGTTGTATGATCAACTAAAATATAAAGGTAAAACAAACTGTACTTGGTCTTAGTCGAGACCACTTAACAGGTTGTAAGGAATAAGAAGCATCTGATAAATAAAGAACACAGATTTCGCGTAATTTACATAATTTCGGGGTGGGAAATGACATGATTTATATATATATAATTGTCTAACATAGCTGATGATTATAGCAATGAACAATTATTCATGTGGAAACCCAATTAAAAAGTGCAGAATTAGGAAGTTACGTTATGAAAATGCAAAAGTAATTTCCATAATTAAAGATTTATATCAAATGATAAGATGTTGAATAACGATGAGGATGTTATTTGTACCGGCTTATTGATCATTGAAATTGCGCAGTTAATTCACGTCAATGCGATGTGAATCGAAGAACATTTCCATTTAACTTTATGCATAATTGCACCTAAATAATCCAAGCTGTAAATATATGATATGCGAAGATTTATTACTTGCTTACATGCATTGCATTTATACTATTTCTAAGTCATTTTTGCTTCTGGGAGTCAACGGTATATATAAACATGTTTTTTTTTTGTGGGATTTATCATTCTGATCATTTCGTTTACTTTCAAAGAGACATATTTGCCAATCAATATAATTTATGTTTGATCAAACATACATTTTCCGATTCAAACATTTCTAACTCGGTGGCGCCTTCAGGGAATTTCGCAATATATTACGTAAACGAAATGTCTTACAAAAACAGACATCTTCTATAAATACAATATAGAAAAGTTGTTATCTTGGCAATTTCAGTGAAAAGAAAAGAATTCATAAAATATTTAAAATATTTATAAACCTTTTTCGGGAAAGAACATTCATTCAATTTAGTTATGCTAGCACCGTATTTGAAGGTGACAATGTACGTTTTAAAATGAAAATTTAAATTATGTCTCAAATAATTAGCGCTTTAATGTCAGCTTACTAAAAATGAATTAGATCTCATGATAATCATTAGAACTGTTTAGGTGAAATTTTGAAAATAAAAATGCATTTCAACCTAGGCATAGTCACTGCATTTGCTTGCAAAATTAAAAATGGGCAACAACTTGATGCATTTTGGCATTAATTCAATATTATTAAATTTACAGATTATTGAAATTGTGAAACATTGTAAAATTATGGTACTTACTTAAAACACGAATTTGAAAATCCTTCTGAGCACCAAGTCCTTCTTTGCTTTTTACTAAGCAAGTGTATTTACCAGCATCAGGGTCACGTTGAACAGCTCTAATATGCAGGGTGCCATTTGGGAAAACAATTTGGCGCCTATTAATAGGTATGGTTTTTCCACCTGAAAAAAATACTTTTCATCAGTACAATTTATAGTCAAACAAACCAGATAGTACAACGAAATCTGTAAATGCAAAAATACTTTTTTTACCTTTCTGCCATCGAATGGTATCTACTGGATAACTTGAAATTGGACATCTTAAAGTAAGGTTGTGACCAGCAACAACTAAAATTGGAGGCAATGAGCGAATAACTGGAGGTCCTGAAAACAAAACACTGTTTACATAAATAAATTTTATACAAGGTATTATCACTTCTAAAGATCTACAAGGTGCCATATCTGGTCTTACATGTTACAGAAAAAACAATGGCATTAAGATGTATTGCTTATTATTTTTTGAAAATATTAAATTTAATATTATATAACATATGCTCAAACCTCAATATTCTCTGACTACTATACTGGGATTGCTTATTCCATGTACAATTCTCATGGAAAATCTTTTTATTTGTATATAATATATAAAAAAATTCTTTTTTCAATCACAAATGTTATTACATTTTTAAAAGGTTTCCTTTTTTTAAAACTTGAATGTCATCCACGTACATATTTGCATTTACTGTATATTGATTCGCAGACTCCTGGATATTAAAAGAAATAGATTAGCCATATGCATATTAAAAGAGGAAAATAATATTAAAAAACCAAAACAAACCGAAACAAAGATATAGCTTATCTTAATTGGATATCATATTTATAAAACACACACAAAATCTCGCTATCGAAACTACATGATGAAACAGACAATCACGTATAAAACCATTTTCTTTCTGATGCAGGATTACATGTGTCGTTGAGCATTGTGTAATGTTATTTTTTTTTCTAACAACGCCTACAATTAGTAATCAATTTTGTGAATAAAAAAAGTCAAACTGTATTTTTTGTAGAGCACAAAAGCAAGCTAACATGACATAAGCCGCAGAAAGAGACTGGAATGTGATTCTGACATGAAAGCACGGGAACCAAATATGCCTAACGGTACTGCAATTCATACATAAATTAATTCAAGCAACCTGGAGAAGAATGGGTGAGCCGAGAGCCAAATAGGGCTCTAAAGCTCAAGGAGAAGAATACAACCAATCTTACCCGCATGAAGTAAAGTGCCATCATGCAATTCATAAAAGAAAAGTTCATGCTAGATGCCTCAATAACGCAAAATGCAAAAGTAAAGTGAAATAGGAGCAAGAAATTCAGAATGCACGCAATCCCATTAGATGTATTCTTAGATTAAAGACTATTTAAAACTGCATTCAAGCAATATGTCACTGACATGACAATATCTAATGTCGAGAAAAATGTGTTAAAAATGTTCAGTTTATAAAATAAATTATTATGCAATTTTAATTTAACAGAGGATTACTTGTACTCCTAATATGTTGTTTATATATTTTAAGAACATATGTTAGAGAAAACTTTCAACCAATATATCGTTGAAAATCAATAACTATTTTTTTCCCGAAATTGACATTTTCAATGCTTACGTTTCAAGATAGTGAATCACGTTTTATATATAATAAACTTTCAAATATTTCTTTGAATTCATTCTGTAACAGAAATCCTACTTCATTAAATATTAATGCGTCATATCTCTATCCTCCTGAATTCCTGTGAGTTTATGGATAAACAAGATTTGATAGAAGCAAGCCATGTATATTAAAACGATACGCGGCTTGTGAAATTCGGATATCCTTGCAACCGAAGCAGAAATATCCGTTGCTAATACATAAATTCATACCGCAGATATGACAACATAGATTGTCTTATCAAGTTTTCTGCCTTTTGGTGGATTTACAAAAATACATTACTCTATGATGCCATTCTATTTCTTTAAAGCTGACCTTATAGCCACGAACAAAAATGCAGTTTCATAAATACCAATTGGAATAATTTGATGAAATTACGAAGGCCAATTGGATTAGAAATTGGATTCTTGAATCAAGTGGAACCTATTCACAATTTCCAAATCTTGTTTAATCTACTTGACTTACCTTTAAGGTAACAAGATAAGATTATTTCATTTAATCACGTGACTTGTAAAGTAATTTTTTGACAACTTTTCACGAGAGGTGCTTGAAGAAAGAATTACGGTTCAGTGAGGGTAATTAATGATCCGAGCATATTTCTCGTCTATATTGTAGGGCACCGCCATCCTCATTTTCTCCTAATAAGAAACCTGCTATCAGCCTGCCACATATTGTGCGTGCTTGCAGCATATGAGAATTCCTTGCCCTGTATTTATGAAACGTCATTAAGGAAAATTAACGATATATATAAGCCGACCGCAATTAATAAGCCACCCTTTGTTGAGCACATGATGAAAATAGGGCAACGAAAGATACCATGCTGAGTGATCGAAAGCGAAATGAGAGGCACTTTCATCTTAGGTATATATTGCCATCGACCAATTTCCATTTTCTTGGTATTCACCTGCCATTCCATAATGTAAAATCGAAATAAGCTCGATAATCTATCTAATAGAGAAATTGAAAGTCCATGCACCAGTGTATACCTTGTAATTGGTCGCAAAGGGGGATCTCTAAGTACGACACAGATTTTAAATTTGGATTATCGGAAACGAATTTTGCTTTTCTTGAAAGTCATAATACCAATTTTCTCTCTTTATACAGCCTACGTTTTCGAATAAATAATAAACGTGCAGCTCTTACATGCTAGCACAAGTTAACTTTCCACTTATAATACAATTGCAAACTTAAAAAAATTTTCACTCAACTAAAATTGTGCAAATTCATTCTGAGACCCACTTAACTAGGCAAAACTAATTTCTAGGATGCTGATGCCGACTTCAAATTACACATTTTTTTAAAAAAATAGAAAAAAATGTGCTCTAATCATGATTCCATCGCATAATTTTAGCTGAATCAGCAGGATCTCTGATTAGGTTGAACAAAGTAGAAATCCTCATTAAAAGGAAAAAATTGTAAAGTGAAGTGCTTTCTTTTTTGAGCTGACAATCAAAAGCTCTACAGAAATCATCGGTTTATAGCTATCAAGATTTCTCTTCGGGAAGCTCGTTGAAATTGTTTTAACGTAATTATTTCTAACAGTAGGTAGATATTCTTCATTAAGCAAATGCAATTCAATTATAATGATACTTATGTTTTTGATACGTCGGAGTGAGTTTTAATCAACATCGAGGGGTGATGGATCAGCGCAAATTATTTACTCGAAGCAAATATTTGCCAAGGTAGCTTCCAATCCATACCCCAGAGATGATATAGCTAAACAGAATCGTAAACGTCTGACAAATGAACGGTAGTAAAAAGCAGGCAAAAATAGCAATTAAGAGAAAATGAGAGGAAAAATATTAATTACCGTAAACATTGATGAGAGCGGCATAATCCACTTGTCCAATCCGGTTTTTGGCAACGCAAGTGTAGATGCCCCCGTCTTCAGTTTGCACAGATGTTATATTCAGAGTACTAATCACATTTCCAGCAGAATCCATCGATTCACCGACGCGGTATCTGTTATCCGGACCAATTTCAATATCATCCACTTTCCATGTAAACTGCGGTGGTGGGGTGCCGGATCCGATGCAGCGCAGGGAGATGGATGGACCTGGGTGCAGAGATCGCTCTTGAAATGTCTCCAATAAAGATGGGATGGAATCTTTTGAAAAACACGATAAAAAAGAAAATATTCAAAATACGGTTGGAGATCAATAAACATATCTCGATGAACTTTCTGTGCACGCGATTTTGTACAAATATGTACAGTTCCACAAGTATTTTCCTAGTTTTGGTATATCATGATACATATTTGTCACACATGCCAAACATGCAAAAGAACTACACAATGCTTTGTGATTTCAAACATACTATCAGTGTGTATGTTATCATTGATGAATTTTTTAATTACAGAAAAGTTGAAATTGAGATTTTATTGATGCAATATTCAGTTTATACCTTTAAGACCTTTACAACATGTACATTTGCTTCTTTAGCGTCTACAAGTTGGATAATGCCGTTACATATTAAAAAGCATTAGTGCAAATTAGATTATATTTATAATAAAATTACCCGATATAAAGTACACTTTTTTATTAAAATTAGGAAAAGCAATTAAGGCCAATTTAGACCAAAGTATAAAGATTATTGCATTATTCACTAAATTTAGCAACACACAAGGGGATACGAAATGTGACATGTTTAGTTTACAGCGTACAAAAACACAGAGTGAGTTTTTTCTAAAATTAATCCATGTAATTGCTTTATTTTATTAATTCTACTTATTAGATTTTTCAAAGATGTATTTTGTTAGTGGGTGCTTTCAGTGCCAGACGATACAGAAGACTTTTGACGTTAACTTTTAATATCGTTTAATAATGTATATACAGTGCATTGCATATTTATCCGGACACGGTCAATTCGCATCGTAATTAAGTCACAACACATCATATGCAAAT